>VXBI01010137.1:3584199-3626858 GCA_013397375.1 Toxostoma redivivum | reverse complement strand
CCCCATTTTTTCCTCTTTTTCTTGGGACAGTGGAGAGTTGATCAGCCTTTTCCAGGAGGGAGCACAGATGTCTGGGGGAGATGACTTGTGTGCTTTCAGCATGTGCAAAGGCACTGACAGGGATGGAGCAGCCTCCCAGTCTGCCTGCTCATCTCTGGGCTCTGCCTGCACCCAGGGCACTCAGCATCACGCTGTGCCAGGCTCTGGCAAGGCAGCAAGAAATATAGCTCATATAAAGAAGGTGGCTCTGCTTGCACTAGCATGGAAGTAAAACATTGGACTTTGGGGGTACAACATCAGGCCCACAGATAGTGCATTGATAACATGCATAATGTGCTGCCTTTTTGTGATTGTACAGTAACTTTTTATCCTGGATCTTGTCTAGATGAGATTTACATCAGGTCTTTAAAAAAATGCAGATTTATATCCTTCTGCAGACAACTGCTCAGCTGTATCCCAGGCTGTATATGCTGAAAAGCTGGAAAATTCTGAGTGTTAGACTGTACCAACAGTCTGTTGACAGTTGAGGAAAGGACCTTCCCATTTTATAAAGAGATCGGTAATTAAAACACAGCAGTAAGAGAGCAAAGGGAGGATGTATTCCAAGTGACAGTGTACTGGAGATGTCACAATTTGAAAAATGTAAACTGTCTAGGAGAAAAAAAATGCTATAAAACTGACAGAGAACAGTCTGAGGAGAAAAAGAAATCTGCTTTGGAGAATAAGAGACAGAGAATCTTTTAAGATAGGAAAGACAAGATTTTAAGACAAGCAGATCTGCTTCCTTTTCACTCTGCTTGTTCAGCCTGTTGGATGACATGCTGTCTTCCTCACCTGTCCACTATTTCATATGCTGACCACTGACTCACAAATACATGATGTTTGTTTGTTTGTATTTATCACCTTGTTTTCTTTCCAAACCCTTGATGTAAATCTGGTAATTCCACAGAAAGGGGGAAGATAAGGTTAACAAAAAAGACAGATTCCTGCTGGTATGAGCTGATGCTTCTTCAGAGCAAGCCCTGTGTTTACTGGGTCTAGGCACTAACAAATCATACTGAACTGGTGTCCTTTTCCCTGTCTGTAATTCTAATTCAGTGCAGTTCCACCATGGAAGAGTTTGACCAATTGTGTATGTATTCATTCAAAGAATGACGTTCCCTAAAACTGTCTATGGAAAACATTTTAATTGCTCTATCAACTTAATACTACTGGAAATTCATTTAAAGAAAGGAAATGTCATGTACAAAAGGTATCGGGTGAAGTTTTCTGGCTTGTGTCTTTCAGGAAGTAAATTCTAGTTAGCCTTTAAAGGCTATGACTATGACTCCATGAAGATGGAATGATTCTCTTTCATGACAGCACACATTCTTAAAATCATCACAAATGCCTAGCTTTTACATTTACAGTTTCCTGAGAACTTGCTGTTCAGTAGTGGAATCTCTGCAGATAACCTCCAAGTGAACACAACTCAATTTTGCTTCAGAGCTTATCAGATAGTTTTTTAAGGAACTTTCTACTTCTCATCATGAACAGCTTCCACTCATGGGATCTCACGTCTCAAAACAGGGTTTTGGAATTTTTAAAAAAAGATTTAAAAAATCAAATAGTCACAACAAATCCCAGCATTTCTTTCTTAATGAGATAATGCCCGTAATTCTAAAACTGTGATACTTCCATCTCCATAGCAGAAAGCTGAACTTCTGGACCATCTTTATTTCTGGAATAAAGGCTCGGCCCTGTGAGGTGCTGAAGTTGGCAAGGGACAAAAAGTTTTATCACACTCTGTAGAAGTTGAGAGTAGTTGATGACTTTCAGAAAGTATTTTACAGTATGAAATAGTAAGTGCATATCTTCATTTTTTTCAGCAAAACTGATGAAGACAAGATGGTAGAATAGTTTTCTTATATGTTGAGTTTATTTAGAAGTTTAAGTTAATTTTGACCTGGTTCACTCTAGTCATATGTATGTTTGATCCCTCAGTTATCTAGTAAATTACAGCCTTCTTGCTACCTGTCTTCTTTGAACTGAAGAGCCCACTATTAAAAATTCCAAATTAAGTATGAAACCATTGTTTCTTGCTTTGCAGAAGTGCCAAGGAAACTTTTCTCTCTGACCATCTGGAGCAGCTCTGCAGTCACCTGTGCACCACCTGAGATAGGACCAAAGGCCCTTGGCAGCAGACAGCTCCAGGGAGCCTGCAGGAGCCCTGTTTGACTCCCTGCCCTCTCTACCCTCACACAATCCACAATCAGACAAGCTTTCCTTACTAGCTTAACCCTTGGTTTCCCTTAGAAGACCCTCAGACACCTCAGTATTTGAAATAATTTAATCATCATGCAATAACATAACAACAGCTCAAGCTGCGTGCAGGAAAGTTTCCTTAACAGAGGTATGATTTTCATCTGTAGTTTTTGAATCCTTCAATCCAACAATCTTCTTGGAGAACTCTTTATTGAGATGGGAGCTCAGGTTCATATGGTTCTTGAAACAGCATGGTCTGTCATGGCATGGTAACTGATTGCTAGTGAAGGGCATGCAATTTCTTTATATATGACCACTGTATAGAAAAATTTATAAAGTAATAAAGTAATAAAGCATCCTTTAACCTAAATTTTAGAAGTCTGAATTGGCAGTAGCAACACACTACAGAGCTACTGAGTGACTGGTCCTTCCATTGTACCTGGCCAACTGGAGAGCCACCATAGACATATGAGACCTAGGTCACTGGGAACCTCTTCAGCCTTTGGGGTGTATAGACACCTCTAATAAAAAAATACCACAGTCCAAAGCACTGAAAGCACTATTTGAAACTCTGCTAGTTATTTTTTGTTGTGAATTTCTTCTGTGCTGATGTTAGCCAGACTTTTTTCCTGAAGAAAATACAAAGCTGGTCATTACACATTGAAATGTGTAGGATGTGACATGTTCCAGCACTTTTGCTTGGGTTATTATTTTTATTCCCCTTTTCTATGCAAAGGGAAGACTTGGATTTTCCCACATTATATGAAAAGTTCAAGACAGTCACGTGGTAGCAGTGGATTTCTCAATCCCCTCCTTCTACCCAGTCACAATAAGAATGAAATGTCAGGAGAGATGGCAGAACCTGAATCAGGAAAATTTCTGGGAAGGCAGAGCAGGTTTTGCTGCACTATTCCAAACCATCAGAGAACAAGCTGAATTCCTGTTCCATCTATTAATCTACCTGGAGAATGCATATCTTGTCAAGTCAATTGCATAAAGATAATCAGCTCTGAAGCTAGGCAATAAAATATTTTAAACATCAAGTATATCAATATGGTCAGGGAGGGAATCTGTTTTGCTGAAGTCCTCTTTTCCTCTCTGTTCATGTTCTATTAACATCCTATGCTCTTCCCTTCCAAAATCCTTTCATTTTCTGGAAAATGTCCAGAAATAGGACAAATCTCTTTAAAACCAAAATCTTTATTGTGAATTTAATATTTTTTTATGGCTAGATGGGAACTTGTTGATGAAAATGCTGGAATTTCACTCTGGAAATTCACTCCAAATTCTGGCAAGTACAAGATTTTTGTCTGTTAGCACTGACAGGGTTGAACTTGGCAGTCTTGCAGAGCTCCAACTCAACACCTGAGCATATTCTGGCATGTATGGAGGCTAGAGACTGAATCCTAAACTTCCTGTTTTAAATGTTGGAAGAGGGAAGGGAAGGGAAGGGAAAATTCATTCATATTCATGTGGCATAGAATTTGCCGTAGAACCTATGCAGTGCTGCTTTGGCAGTAGATAATCAAAGGACTAGTGTCCTAAAACAAAACATTGATACAAAATGCCAGAACAGGCAACACCAGAATTGGACAAATTTGCTTGTTGAATATGCATCTACTGGCTGGTCATCAAAATAATATGACTGGGAATAATAAAGCATACTTGAGTTTCGAGTGCTTCCAGAACCTTGAGGGAAGCTCTGTGTGTGAGGCTGACAGGAAGGAAAGTGACCTGAGTGGTTGCTATGTTGCAAATGCCACCCAGCACTGGGTTTGGTCTGCTTCTGCAGCAGCTGTTTCTGTAGTCTGGCCTCTGTACTTCCCTCTCACATAAGAGTATATGCTGTACCTAACACGTTCTGCATATTAACAGGTAATATTGGACAAGGAGCACAAATTCTTACCATACCATAGAGTTGTGCTGTAATTTTGTGGTCAGAAGCCAGACATCTATAATGGAGTGAAGCTAAATCAGAAATGCATGTGATGTTTTCTAATACTCTGTTTCCCTTGATCTTGTTTGTCTCATCTCACCATATCTAAATATAACTTTGTATTTTCATCTTCTTCACAGAATCTTGTTTATTAAAGGATGAAGTGAAATGTTTTTAAGAACAGAAGACATATGAAATCTCCACTGGAGCTGATCTGCATATCTCTAGCACAATGCTGTCTCCAGCAGTGTTGTTGAGCATTCCACAGGAGTCTGGTTGCTCCCTGCAATCTGCTACCTGACAGTCCCTCAGCATCCATGTCTGCTGTGTTAAGGAACATATTCCCCTGCCTCACCCCTTTAATGTCTGTGCTTGAAGGCCTCTGTTTGGATGAACTTGTGCTGCCTGTCTCCCTCACCCACCTGAGGCAGATCTCCTGGAGGCTCCCTGCCCACAGTGGGAAGAGGGACTGCTCTTACTGCTCTCAGCTCCCTTGTGCTGTGGAAGAACCTACCAGGTTTTACCTTGTGAGGCTCATCAACCACCTTCACAATTTTGAAACGTGTCATATTCTCCCTCATCTTCTCCAAACTTGAAAAATCCCTGTTTACTCTCAGAAAAAAACAAAACCCAATCAAAAGGAAAAATACAAATCCCAAGCTCAACCCAAGCTCCCTGACAAAACCCAGAAACAATAGTCTTTTATGCCTGTTCTAAGTGGCACTTATCTCACAGTGGTTTTAGAAATGTGCAATTTCCTTGATTTCATATGGCAACATCTGGTTTTGTCTTGTCTAAAAGATAGAATTTCAGAGCTATTCTTTTCACCAAGATAATTAACTAAATAGTTATATCTGTAATTCAGCAGCAATTTTAATATCTTTTAGAAACATACAGTATCTCTTCGGGCATTCTCTTCATTTCATCCTAAAAAGTTAATAGTGTCATGTTACATTGGGAAAAATATGGTGCAATTATTGACAAAGACTTCATAAGAGAGGATGATAACAAGAATACCTGGGGGAAATTTCTCTTTCTCTAAGGACAGAGACATGAGACAATAAAATCAATGTGATATTCATTGGAATAAAATAGAGGAATTTGTTGCAACAGAGTCTGATTCTCAACAGAGTCTTCTTTCCTTTGTTTAAGATGGGAGATTGCTTAGAGGAAAAGCTGGATAAGATACTGGCTTTGGCTAGAATTTGTGTAAAAAAAAAAGCCAAACTTCTAATCAGCTACAGATTTTCTACTTCATTCTCTAGAGCTGAGTAGGGGATTGTAGATTAAGCCTGTTGTGTCCCTATAGTTTCATGAAGAAGAATCTTTCCCCTTAGCATAACGTTCCAGGAAGATATGTATGAGTTATGCATTGAAGGGGTGCAAGTACAAATGTTTTTGCAGCTCTTAACAAATGTTAGGGGGAGAGTTTCCACTTGGACTGATTCAGCATTTAATGTCTTCACAGTTAAGTAATCCTCAGGAAAACTTGTGAGGGAGGGAGTTAAGTTTTGCAATACTGACTTTACAGATGGAGAAGCTCAGGATGTAGGTAATCAAGGAAATTACTGCAGAGTAAACTTGGCTTTACATGCCCTACTACTTGATAACTTCTGGACATCAGGCAAAAACTTTGAAGATACTTTGCTGCACAATTCATTAGTTATTTCAGCCTCACTGTAGCACATGTCTGTTTCTGTTTTACAGACACCTTCCAATTTGTAGTTTCAGTAACAGCTAGGTAGTCAAGTCTTTCAAAAATTTTAACACAGCTTGTTTGTGAATGATTTTACATATTACTGGTTTATCCTCTGCATATTTGGCAGTAAAATTCCTTCACACCCATTGTTTGTCTTGTCAGAGGACTGAGAAATCTGTGGCAGAGGCAGGAGTAGATCAGAGTATTTAGTTTCTAGTCCATCCTTCATGCAGTCACCTACTGCATGTATTGCTCATATGTTCAGTAGTATTAGTATTATTAATGACAAATTTAAAATTCAATAGGTAAAGGAAATTGTAATGATTGTTTATGGCTCATGACAGACTACCTTTAACTTTCTCTCTTTAGAATAGTAGGGCAGTCATATTTCTCATTTAATTCTCTGTGTTCCTCATTAATTGAACAGACCACTAAATAACAAATTTGGAACATTAATGGGTTCAATGTAAACTGCCTTTTCCAGAAATCAAATGTATTCCTGCTCTTTTTTTCCTGGGTTCTGCACATATAAAAGCTATTTTTCTTTGCAACTATTCAGCCAAGGGAGTTTCATCTTGCATTTTTTTGGAATGTACTCTTTTAAAAATTACTCTTTTAAGTGGACTCCTGTCAAGTGGCCCATTTGTTACCATTTTAGACAATAGATTATTTGCTGCTTTAGATTAATGTTTGTGTTTGTTCCCCTCCAACCCTTTTCCCAACAGCTTCCCAAGGCAGTAGCTAAATTGCTATTAACTAATTCATGAGTTACTTGTATGACCTACTTCTAATCTTTATATCTTGTATCAGGCACAGCTTCAACATGGAGAGGCAAGGGGCTCTAGTGAGCAATCCAGCTCCACTGCTAATTACAGTGGTGCTTGTAGCTGATTTCATGTTTTTATTTCAAGCTGCCTTCTCCTCTCACCTAATTGAAAGAGACTTATGTTAGGCCACATGCTACAAAGATGGACATTAAATGCAGGAGAGCTCAAAATGATTAATTAACAGTTCAAAGGAAAAGGGAAACAGGAGAGAAAAGGTTCTGTTAACAGAGTCTGGAGCTCTTAAAGTAATAACAACATTGTCATTGTGAAATTATACTTATCTGATTAAATTATTTGCTTTCCAACTTGGAATATATGTTGGGAAATATCAATCTTCAGTTCACTAATTTTCCCTTTGAAATCTGCCATTCATTCTGTATAAGGATGGATTAGAAATAATAAAAACAAGAGGAAGGTCTGAACTTCTGACCTTTTGATGGCTACCTGTCAGTCATTTCTGCTTCCACTTTCTCCTCAGACTAGTTGGCAACATTTTTTTTTTTACTTTTCTTTTTAAGAAAAAAAAAATTAATTAACCAGTCTTTCAACAGATGAGTTTGAAGGAGAAAAATGTTGCCATAATGGCATTTTAAAAATACCACCGGCAATTGCTGATATGACAGTACTTCTTTTCCTTCTCCTTTCCAGATGGGCAAAACTTGTCACTTTTTTTTGTCTAAAATTTTCCTACCACATGATGCTGACACACATCACTTTTTTTTTTTTTAATTACCAAGAAGACGATGAATCTGTTATTTTTAACCCTTTTCCTATTTTGAAATGAAAACAAAATAAAACAAAACCAAAAAACAAACAAACTAAAAAACCACAAATGATAATCTGCAGTTTTTGCTCTTTCTATAAAATACAGCTTGTTTTAATTTTCCCATTACACAAGTTTAAGTCCAAGAATGCTGGTGCTGTCTTAGCAAATGTCCCTGCATCTGTAACAATGCTGAGTATCCCTCCCAAAATACTCCAAGTCACCATGCCAGCTTCTTTGCTGGAAAAAAACTATCTTTTAAATGCTTTAGGGTGAGAAAGAAAATGTAAAAAGATGCTTCATTTTTACTACAAGCGAACTAATAACTAGGCTATTGCCTAGCAGTGCTCAGTCTGGCACCATAGAACATTCAGTGCCATGGGCCTTCCCAAAGGATAACCCACCTAATGATTTGTCTGCCTAATACTTGTCAGGAGGAAGTAATTCAGATGCAGTCCTGCCTAAGGTTTCCTGCTGGCACCCTTAGTATGTAAGTTTTCACATGTACAAATTTTCTCCAGCTTTCCAGAAAACCTACAGGCTTTAAGGCACGTTGATGGAGTCAGGTACTTTACTTTTATCTAGTATAATTAACTTTAGCTAGTATAACTAGCTAAGCATTGCAGAGTTTTTTTTCATGTGGTTTGGATTCCTAAATGTTGTTATCACAACAAAACTACTGCATGAAATTAGGTAGCTGAATGTTGCTTCATTTTTAGTGATGCTGTAAACATTTTGTGTTATAAAATATCAGACTTTTGCAAGACCACGTTTTTTGTAATTTGGGCTCCTGTAAAAGGGGGTTCCTGAATTAAGTCCTAAAACTAGACAATAATTAGTTAATATTGAAAACCTGAGCAACAAACTTCAGGTATTTATTGGGTGCATAATTTGATAAAAGATTTGTCAGATGCATTTGATAAAATAGCTGTCTGGTGGATTCACTGTCACTACAAAAACCACAAATGTGTTGGGAATGGTGTGACATAACTTTTGTGTCCCCCAAAGGGCAATCTGGATGGAGTGGTGAAGAAGAGACTAAAGGGGCAGGTCAAGGGAGAAAAGTAGCACTCAACAGATGCTGAATAGACACAGTGACTAATTTGCCAAAAATAATTTGATAAGATACACTTTCCAGAAAAATTAAATTCTTCTATTGATCTGTTTGAATTGCCTTGGTATTTCCTCAGAGATTCCTCTTTGGTCTGTGTTTCCTTCATGCTAAGCTTATTCACTTCCCACCATCTAAAACCTGTCATGGTTTATTAGCCTGAGCTATACAGAAATATTTCTAATTTATGTCAGATTTTTCATGGGCATAACATCTGACACAGGTGTCCTGAAAACAGAACAAAACTGAATCTATTTACTCAAATTTCATTCTCAAAGGTCAAGGATCAGAGAAGAGGCATTATCATGTGTTTATCCCACTGTTAATTTTAAAGTTTATGTAGCTACAAACAACAACAAATTACGTAGCTACAAAGAACAATAGTTTTCTTGTACAAACAAATGAAAAAATCAATTGAGCATTCTGTCCAAGTTTAATTAAGTCTGCAATTTAAATAGTGCTTTCAAAAAATGTATGAGGTTAGCACTCCTTTTTTTTTGCAGACACTAAGCTTGTTGCCTGTGGCTTGTTTGCCATGAAAAGTGGACAAAAAAAAACTCCAAAACAACCCTGTGTGGATAAATGTGAAGCAAATGTATTAAAACAACTGGAACAGCTCTCTGTGGAAAATGCGTTGCTCAGCAATAAGGACAATTCATTAATATTTCCAAGCTAGGAAGATTTGGAGAAGAACCCACTTGGAAGGAAACCAAGTTAGAATACACCCAATTACTGGGCCTTAAATGCTTCCAAGATTTTTTAGAAGGCTGTTCTGGCTCATGTAGATGAGTGTTCCCTTTTGGCACCCCAGCCCTTTCCTGGGCATACCAGCAACACATATACAACAACCTAACCTCATCAGCCCAGGGCACCAGTCCAGCCTTCTCCTGGCATCTCTGCTTCCCAATAGTCTTCACTATTTATTACTTGTCCAAGCAATAGCTCACAGAGAGTCACTGGAAGTGTTCATGCAGCTATTTGAACTGACTCTGAAATAAAGTTGTGCAGTACGATACAGGGAAAAGAGAGGGATTAAGGACAATGAAATCATACTGTTTCATAAACACACTGTTATTACCTCTAATGTAGTGCACTAAATTGCAGCAATATGTCATTGTGAGGCATTCCGTTCCTATTACAGCACATACAGCATGTAGTAGGAATCCGATATCCAAACCAGAAACACAAAAGTTGGCTTGAAATGTCTCTGTCTTAAAATGCATAGCAGCATTCTTTGTACAGTGAAATGAATCTAACCCTAAAGTGAGCAGCAGTGCCACGGAAAGACAGCTCTGACTGATAAACGTGAACCTGCTTTTATCATCACATATTTGCACAGAGAGATTAGAGTCAGATCACCATCAGTACTGTAAATATTAAAGGTCTAATTTCTCAAACAGTGCTGTAAGAGATGAACCAATTGCCCTTTACTGACAATGTGGCAGTCCACTCTCCCTGCACTTGGCTTATGCTTATGTAAGCTACCTCCGTCCAGGTCAGTGATGTGAATGTGGAATCAAGTCCCCTCCTGGACTTTTACTTTGATGTAGTTGAGTTTTTCATCTTTCTAACACTTCTATCAAAATAGATATAGTCTCTGATCGCACCTATTTGATAAGGTCCTTTAAATGGCCAACAATTTTATGCAGGTTTCATTTATTGCTATTGTTTCAAGTATTTTTTTAAAGTGGTTAAAATCAAAACTTCCTTTTCCCTTCGCAATTTCAAATCAAAGAAGTTTTTCTTACAGTCTTTCTTTTTTTCTGACATTTAGGGTGGACACCTTGCTGGCACATATCAAATATTTAACTTATCATCTCAAGCCTCCTAATCCTTCCTTTTTTTCTTTCCCTTTATCATCAATAATTTTTCAGGATGTGAAAAGTCAGTGTTCTCTGTCATCTCTTTTTGAACACTAAATTTAAACACAAAATGTCTCCAACACAAGCCTCTTCAGACCATTAAAAACTCCTTTGTCATCTGAATGCAATGGAAAGTATATTGATTTGCATTTCAATGCAGACAAGCATATAATTATAAACAAATAACTTTACAAAATGCAATCATAAATTAAAGTTTCCGCCTGAATGTACACTCTTATTTTTGGCAAATTTTAGAATGACAAGATTATTAACATGATCAGAATTAAATTTATGATTCAATGTGGATGAGTATTCACAGAAAAGTTGCCAGAGCTTCACCTAGAATAACACAGAACAGAGTTAAATTTCTTACAACCATTTTCCCATACACTACATGCAGATTAGTAAGGCCATTCATAGATTGCTATCTCCACTTCTGATGCACACAACATAATTTTAAGAGAGAGTTGATAAGCTGGAGAGGGTTTGGAAATTAAAATGTAATAATTTGAGCATTAGAAGTCTAGTCCAAAGTGGATGAATAAGCCAAGTCTATCTATCAGAATAAACAGAAAGTCTATGACCTGAATGTGATTTCAGGCATATTCATAAAAGAAATATCTCCAGATAAACAATCATTAAAGGGGCAGGAATTACTATATTACCTGGAAATTAGATATTGCCACAGTTTCAGAATTCTATTCCTAAATATTCGGTTGATATTTTGATATTAAGTGGAAAGATCTGAAGTCCATTCTAAGAAAAAATTTGGAATGCTGAAAAATAAATTTATACATTATTCTACACATTCAATTTAGCTACATTTATTAATGCAATATTTGGTTCCTACTATCAGGAATTTGACTTGCTCAAAAGTGACTAATCATTGTCTTAGTTTTCATTTCTTATTCTGGGAGGTCTTGTTCCTTCCTTTTCTTTCTTTCTTTCTGTCTGAGGAAATAAGTATGCTGCAAATTAGACCACAGCTTATTCTGACTTGCAATAACCCCAGCAAAAGAGCTGCAATTGGACAGACACGAAGCCATAATCAGTTTGGAGATGACATCCATGAACAAGGAAATTACTCTGGTTGGAGGCATGATTTCACAGGTGATGAGTTCTGGCCATGAAGGAAATTTAAGCGGTGTAAGTCTCTCTAATGTGCCTCCTAAGCAGCAAAGGCTACAATTAACATAAAAGATCTCTCCTCCTTTGATTTCTCAAGAGTGTCAAGTACAGTCCAAAGTCCCAGGTACTGTTCCACAGAGATGTATAGATTCCTAATGGTCTTTGATTTCAGTAAGGAAAAGCAACAAAACATTACAGGTCTAATCCCAGCCCTTGTAAAGACAATGAATGGCTGATGTTCGGTATTTCTGAGGGTTTTGTATGAAGATTAGGTGTTTAGCAGTCCTGCAAACTTCCTGTAGAGTTAATGGGGACAGATCAATACTACTGTAAGCTGCTTCATCCCAACTCTATGATTATTGTCTCGAACAGGGTGAACAACTTGCCCTATGCAAGGCCTTCATTCTCTGTAGAAGGAGTTTGGATAAATAGTTTAGATCAAACTGTAAACCACTGTGAAAGAGCAAGCAAAAAAGTGATATAGGAGCAAGATCAAGCAATGATTTATTCTCACAGAGAAATTCTCTTTAATAACGGGTTTAATCTCATGGTGTGTAACACATCCCCAAAATTGGTCACAAAATTTGTAAGTGCTTTTGGCAGGAAGTAAGCAAGCACAACTATCTTACCTTCATCTTTTGTACTAGGAGCAAGAAACATTTCTCCAGTTCCTGTAACATAGAAAACAGCCAGACACATATAAGTGAGAAAAACCCCACAGAGCCATGTGTACATACATGCATATGTGTATTTGTGTGTGTGGGGGGGTGTTTTGCTATAATGCATTCAAGCCCAGTGATCACACTTTGTATGAGTGGATAGTGCTTAGATATTAGGTGATACATGTGTACTAAAATCTACAGTGAATCAAATTGTAATATATCCGTTGAGATCTCATTTGAGACAAAGCTCATCTCCATTCAGCTTTCAAACTTGAGTCTCAGACCACACCTGTAGGAAAGGACTGAAATGATCACAAGCTCTCAAAAGAACTCAAGCCCATTTTCACAATACTGGAGGATGATTAATGCATTTGTAACAAAATCAGACAAATGTAGCAGTTTCAGATGGAGTCCTGCTCAGAGAATTTGAAGCAAAACTTGAGGATTAGCTATAAGCATAGTGTAACTATAGTCTCTTTCAATCAAGAGTCAAGGTTCTAAGAAGCTCTGGCACCGGTGATGAAAGAAATTCCACCTTGAGGACAGTCTTTTGTACTTGTGAACCATTGACAGCAATTACAATCTCACAGTGGCTAGATTTAGTACCTAGAGTAACAAAATTTCTGAAATGTTCATGGAAACTAGAAAGAATAGTATCAATAGCATTACTACTTTCATAACCTGTGACTGTGAATCTGTACTCATTTAAGTTGCCTTGAATAAGGTCAGCTAGACTTTTTTTAGGATGTGCAAAAAATATATCTTGGAAATATTTGCAAACCACTAATTTTATTGAAGACTAATATTTGTTAAACTCTTGAACTATATCAGTTATGGAACTTATTTCTGGGGCTGATGTACCTGATGAAAAACAACAAGAAAACCTGTAAAGAGTTTAATAACATCAGATCAATGAAATACAATTAAATTACCTCTTTCATGCTAATAAATAGCTTATTCCTTCCTTCCTCTCAGCTAAAGAGTGGATTTCAGTAACCAGAACCAGAGTGTCTTATTTCAATCTTAAGCTATTGTGATCTGTAAGCAAAAGAGGTAACCTATATTTTAGGTGTAATTTTTCTATTATTCTGTATATCATAAAACTGAATATAAGTGGGAGTAAAAGTAATGCTCAAATGAACAGGAATAAAACTCCTATCCTCTAGTGTCATATTTTCAGATGATAATATGATCCAGGTGCTCCTGTATTCATGGGTTTTACTAATCAGAGACGAAAAAAGAGACAGTCTTTGCTCAAAGTCCCATGAGCTTCTGGAGTTTACTCTTTACCTTAATACTCACGTGGTATAGTAGATATAATAACAAAAAATGTCACTGGTACTTTTCCAATCTAAGAGGAGAGGTGTGATGCAGAAGATATTTTGAATTCAGTAATGTCAATGGAAGAAATGGCTGCATTGAAAAATGCTTACAAATATGCTGGAGAAATATCACATATATATGTATGGACACATGCAGGTAAATAAATACATATTCAGGAGGTAAGACTGCCATGCTAAGTCAATTATTTACTTTCGCCATTTGTACAGTTATTCATGAGTTTATGTGACATATTCTGGCATGACACACTTTGTTTATATCACACTACCTGCTGTAGCTGTTAATTACCTAATGCCCTATAATAACCAACTTGCACAATGCCTAAAATCAATAAAAAATTATGTTCTATCTAAACTTAATTAAGCAGAGTGAAGGAAATTAATTAAACTAGTGAAGGAAAAGATGGATCCATGACTTCTCTTTAGCAAAAGTGGAAATATTAAAACAGATTTTCATGTTCAGATCAACGTTGCGCCTGTACAGTTTTAGCACACTTGCTGAGTCCCTGAAACACGTATTCGCACGTACAGGGCATGGGCACATAACCACCCCACACTTCTGTGAATGTGTAACTTGAACCCACTGAATGGGTGCACACAATAGGGTTTATTGAATTGTTTCAAGTTTCCTATCAAGGCTTTGTTTCCTTCCCTCCTCTCCAAGTCTTCAGATTTCTAGAAGATTTTCTTTGATGTGTGCTCACAAACACGGAGGGATTTCCCCTCCCTTCTCCTTCCCTTCAATTCCCTCTTTGTGCTTGGAATGGCAATTCAACAACTATCCTTTGTCTTTGATCAATTTATTTATTTATTTGTTTGTTTGTTTTGGCTTGGGGGTATGAGATCCTCACAGAAGAAGTGTTTTTGGCATCCTTGCAGTAGAAGAAAGCAACCCCTCCAGTGGAGGATATTTTTCAGTCACTTTTACTGCGTCCCAATAGCTGAAGCATCAGGATTCAGTTATTTTCAATTTACCAGTGTGCCTTTACAAGTGAGACTATAGCATTTATTATTAAAAGAAGCCCTCCCTTTCATTTTGTTAATGCTTATTCCCAGTCAGTTGAAAATTACTTCCCCACTCCTGCATAAGTGTTAAATTCTCTCTAGCACTAGAAAACCTCTTTCCTCTCTTGCTGAAAGTTCTTATAAAGGATACAACAAAATCACCTCTTTCCGCCTAAAAATGCAGGTTTGCTCTTCTCCCACACCAAAATTTTAGTAGAGGACCTTCACAGATCTCACATTCCACCTCTTTCTCACCCACTGTATTAGATAAAATGAGGATTAGTGACACTTTGTATGTACTTTCTCTTGAGAGAAGCGTAGTGTCATTTTTTTACTGTTTTTTTTTTTTTTAACAATGAAAGTTTGAACTGCAAACTTCCTTATGTGGTTTCACTCCTTCAACATGCAATACTCCAGCTGTCATGAAATTTATAGGTTTTTTTAAACCAAAGCACTTATGGTATCTGCCATTAAAAACATTTGCAAATCTGAAGTGATTGCAATCCCACGTCATCTCCTACTCCATGAAAATGCTATGGCTATTGACATGGTGAACTGAATAGATATTCTTTAGAGACATCTACCATGTCTCCTTCTCACTGTTGATGAATTTACATCTGTGAGTGATAGTAGTGACTTCTAACCTAATGTAAAAGAAAAAAATCCACAACAAAGAACATAATTAATTGTAGACACTATTATACCCGCACTTATGTTACTTTTTTTTTTAGGAATGGCATTTCATCAGAGTGATGCATGATTAAATGTTTCCAGCTTGACTACCATACAATTGATTCTCCTCTTATGAATTTTTTACATGGTTATATTCTCAGGCTTATATCTAAGTCAAAAATATATAAGAGGGTGTCAGGGCTATGGTCTTTTGCATAAAACAAAACCAATGTTTCTTTGAGAATGTGTCCTGATCCCATGCTGCTATCATCCTCCATATAACCTAAAGAAGTAATGTGATTGAAGTAAATGATGTAAAAATTTCAGATTATGGATGCCAAATTCACCACTGAGAGTTTTATGTTTTTCTCTTTTCCTTGACAAACTTCCACATTTAAAAAGAAAGAAACCATGAACAATGAGATATACAATGCTAATTAGTTCAGAGTATTCATAAAGCAACCTATTTTTCCCATGTAGAATGTTAGAGACTTTTTGGAGAAAAAGAGTGCTAGAAGCAGACAGACACCACACACTGTTCTCCTAATATTTCAATACATTTGAATCAAAAAGACAAATTTGAGGGATATTTTTGGGTTATGAGGATACTGAAAGGTTTTCTTCTCTCTTAGCAGCTTACATCCCAGGTGTAGCTGACCTCTGTTCCTCTGGGATCATTCCCATCTCTGCTTCATGCTGGTCTTCTGGAAAAGCTATGGCTTTAAAACTCTTTTTCTTCCACTTTTCCCTTGGGAAAAATACTTTTGAAGGAGATGGGGTCCATTGGTGTTGGTCGCTTTTAAAGCATTACCTAGCAAGAGCAGATGAGCAGCCAGGAAAGGGAGGGGATTGCTCCACTCTGCTCTGCACTGGGGCATCCTCGCCTTCAGTCCTGGGGGCAGTTCTGGGCACCACAATATAATAAAGATATAAAGTTTTTAGAAAGTACCCAAAGGAAGACTATGACAATAGTGAAGGGTCTTGAGGGGAAGTTGTGTGAGGAGCAGCTGAAGTCACTTGGTCTGTTCTGCCTGGAGGAGACAGAAGGGAGACCTCACTGCAGTCTTCAACATCCCTGTGAGGTGAAGAGGAGGGGTAGACATTGATCTCTTCATTGATTCTCTTGTGACCAGTGACAGGTTCCAAGGGAATGGCCTGAAGCTGTGTCAAGGGATATATAGGCTGGATATCAGGAAAAGATTTTTCACCCAGAGGGTGGTTGGACTCTGGAGCAGCCTCCCTGAAAAAGTGGTCACAGCATCAAGCCTGACAGAATTCAAGAAGTGTTTAGACAATACTCTCAAGCATGTGGTGTGGTTCTTGGGGTGGTCCTCTGCAGGTCCAGGATTTGGTTTTCAATGATCCTTATGGGTGCCTTCTAAGTAGAATAGACTTTCTCTTATTCGATTTCTTTTTTTTGTTTGTTTGTTTGTTTACTTTTCCTTTTCTTTTTCTTTCTAATTGATTTGTTTTATTTCTCACTCACTTTTCCCTATTTGGTGAATATTTTATATCAGACAAGAAGTGATACATGTAGTTTTGTACATGGAAGAAAAAATACTGAATTTAAAAAATATTTGTTATATACAGAAAATACTATGCATAGAGAACATTACTTGTCCCTGGAAAGGAACCTACCCTTACTCTTTTGAGGGGATATCAAAAATGACCAATGTTTAAACACAAAAAAGGCTTATCTTTGTGACTTGGAAGATACTGTGACCTCTGTATTGAGTCCTACCTTATAAATTCACCAATTTGTTGGAAAATAGTTGGTTGGCATTTCTCTAAAATGATCTTTCATGACAGGGTGCTACCTAAACTACCTGAAGTATGTCTGACTTTGCACTGCTTACCTTTGCAAGTGGCTGTAACAGTGTACACTGAAACTAAAGAGGGGTCTGGCATCACATTTGCACCTAAAAGCCGAGGCAATGAAATGAAGTCTATCCAAGCATATTACATGCCTGCCATTGTCTGCCATTCAGCCAGCCAGCTGTGGGCTCTGGTTTTTATTGCTACTGCCACTGCTATTATTATTATTATCATCATTACTATTATGACATCCTGTTTCCCTTCACATATTCTACCATGAATATAATTTTCCTGTGACTAGTGCATGGACACCAAGGCATGAGTGGGCAGCTACAAGCACAGGAGCACTTAGCAGAGCAAGCTGGAGCCAAAGAGAAGGAGCCTGCTTTCTGTTTAGTTTCAGGAAACATACTAAGCTTGTAGCTCTGGAAATGAGAGGAATTGCTAATGCCCACCACAAGCACTGGAAGGCATGTGGCTGTCCTCTGCCTCCTCCTGCTCCCCTCGTCAGAGGGGGCTCTGGGAGTGAAAGGTCAGGGGGATGGATAATCCTGCACCTGCAGCCCGGAGAGGGCCGGGCGTGCGGCTCCCGACCAGCCCTGCTGTAATTGACGCTCATTGTTATGGAGCCAAGGCGCCCTTCCACGGAGGAGCAGGTGGGAGCCTTTGTTGTGCTTGGGACCATTATACTAATAACAAGCTTACAATTCTCTGCACAGGCTTAGGAGTACAAAGGCACAGGCAACACTTTGTAGAGCCTCTTAGAAGGTTTACTGGGCATCTCCTGACATAATGAAGTAAAAGTCCCTGAGAGTGAAAGGGCAAAACAAACGGAAGAAAAAAAGAGCAGTACCTGCTGGTTGATGAAGCACTGAGCAAAGCTGGGAGATGTGATTTTGGGAGGTTTAAAGTGCACCTGACAGCTTCTGTGGAGATAGAGATTTTGCACCCTGTTGCCTGTGGGAAGAGTCAGGTGGAAGCAGCTACTTCTGGGACCTAGAGAGGTCCCAGGGAAATTTTCTCAGGAGCTGCCCATCTGTTTGCAAGTTTTGATGTGAAAGAATAGGCTCAACAAGGGGACTGAAAAATGACAGGGAAAAGAAAGGAAGTGAGTCCAGCTGCTAATATGATATTGGATTATGGTCAGACAATAAGCTAGTGACTGCTTATGCTAAAATTATGTGGGTTATTTCTTTTTCCCTTCATCTCTTTTCAGGGTATGGTCCCTCCACCTCCTGCAGACCATCAGCAGGAAGAAAGCTCCCTTGAGTTTGAGGGACTGAAAGGAGTGTATACTGAAAGATACATCCCGGAGTTTTGCAATCCTCTTTGTGGCACTTCAGTAAATATCACAACATTATGGACAAAATAAGAACTAAACACTGAAAGCACTATAAACGAAAATAGCATCTTAAAATGGGAAAAAATTACTAAATCAATAAATTTCTGTGTTTGGTTTGTCTTCCCTGTGTGATGTGCAAAAACGACTGCAGAAATATAAAATACTTATCAAAAGCCCACTGAAGCATTCTTTTATTCAAACAAACAGACAAAATGTAAAAGAAAGGAAGAATAAAGAAAGTGTAGGCTAATTTTAACAGGCTTGTAAATAAGTCTGGACACACCATGCAAAATGGTCTGTGAATTTCCCAGAAACCAATTAGAGACTCCTTTTAAAAATTCTGGAGTAGATGACCTTTTGGATAGGCTTTTCTCATCCCTGATACACAAATCTGTGATTTATAATGCAATCAGTGGATTGCATTAAAAAGTTAATGCATGCTGCTTGAGGATGTCACATCCTGCATTGAGTGGTATAGATTATATTGACCATTTTATGTAATTTACTGTTCTTTTTTTCAGCAGCCTGACACTGAGGTGTAGTTAAGCTCCTAATTTAATCATGTGCCTCTTAGCTTTATGGGATTGCTGTGCCTGGGGAAACTGACGTCATGATCCACTAAAAAGCCTGTTACATCCCTAAAATTAAAAAAAAAATAGGAGATATTTTTTGCAGGAAATAAACTAGAAACAGAAACAGGAGAAATAATTTATGAAAAATTATAAACCCATTCAGATATCCCATGGAGACGTTTTCAGATGCAGATGTCAGGTAATGCAAGAGTCAACAGTTACCTGCTCCTCTAAATCTGTTCAAACAGTCTTGGATGTGTGAGTAACTTTTGGAGTTCTGGAAACAGAATCCAAACCCTTGAATTTGGTCTGTAGAAATCATGAATTTGTGTTAAGAATCATGGCAATTAAATGCAAACAAACAAGACCAACGACACAAGCTGGACTTCCTTTTATTTCTCTCTTCAGTACTTGAACCATAGAGACTTGGCTTTCCCAGTAGCCCAAGTATTAGCAATCCTTTGTTTCTTTTTCTTGATAAAAATGCTTTATTTTTTTTTTTTTTTTAAGAATTGCAGAGTTCCAGGAAGTGGAAAAACTGAGGTCTCATAGTGTTCTTTGAAATACAACGGAATTGGCTTCAGCATAAACTGAAGCCAAGCAAAATTCAGAGCTGAGATTTAAATCACTAAGACACTGGAAAGAAAAAAAAAAAAAAAAGAGACCTGTAATAACTAGTATTCTGCCTGAATTATCATGTTGGCATCTCTGTGCTGCATCAAACTTATTAGCAAGTTTGCTGGGAAATGAATATATGGTTTGTGTTTTTTGCATCTCATCAACTATGAAGTGATGAAGTGATGTTGAGTGGCCTGATCAGGCCATCCAAACACAGAGGACCACATTTTTCTTGTCCTTGTCCTTTTTTTTTTTTTTTTTTTTCTTTTATCCCAGCATGATGTATGCCCTTAAGTCTGTGGGAGTGGAGTGGTGAAGTTTAAGGTATGTTCTTGGGTAGAAAGAATGGTTTCCTAAGCATCTGGTGAAAAGACAGTATAGACTCTTGCTCTGCTGTAGGTATGTTAGCAGCTGCAGATGAGAGGAAGCTGCTCCCTGTAGAGATTTCAGCTGCAGCTCGATGTTGCAGGATTTCCCCACCTAAAACCTCAAGTTAAAGGAAAACCTTATTGGGGGATGCTGTGCAGGGCTGGCACCCGGACCTGGCTTGTGGGTGGCAGAGAAAAAGATATGGTCCAAGCTGGAAGAGTAAGTGTGAAAAAACCCTGCTGAATATTCTCGACACTCAGAAAGAAAGATTTAACAGATCTGTACCTACAGACCAGGTGCATGATCATGTTTACTCCATGAAGTACAGACCTGTAGACCATTCCCTACCACCCAGAGCTGGGAAAATCATATCAGACACTCTGGAGGGCAAGATAATACCTGGGATATCCAGGATGGTGCCTTCAAGCAAATACAGAGTTGAATTATGCTTGTAATGGTAATGGAGGTAGAAGGGTTAACCTGAGAGTAAGGAGAGAATATGCTTCTCTCCTTAACAGTATCCCTAAGACACAATTATCTAGAACACACAGTTCCTCTCTTAGCACTAGAATAGGAGTTGCAAAACTTATCATTTAGTGGCACTGTTGGCTGACCTTTGCTGCAAATTCAGGCAGGACATAATAGAACTAACAGTGTAGTCACCAGCCAAGAAAATTAGAATAGTGACAGCATCAAAGTGCAGTGCACTAGTATGATTGTCTGAAAATCAGAATGCTTTGCAAAGAGCTAATATTTGTATTCATTCCAAGTACTGAGGACCAATTTTCTGATGAGAATCAATTGGGATGTTATTTGCCAGATATTCCTTCAGGATACTTTAAAATAAGAGACTGTAGAAATTGTTGGAGGTGGGAACTTGTCTGTGTTCAGTTTTGTATCTTTTGTGAAGGTTCCTGTGTACATAAGAAGGAATTTACTGATTTTCAAGCAAACCTTATTGTCAGGACTTCCATATTATTATCCTACATTGATAGGGGTTGCAGCACTTACTCTGGAAGAGAAGGAAAACTCCATACACAAGTGGAACCATCCGAGAAGAAAAAGGTGACTATTTGCAAACTCGGGTTTGCTGCACCCATAATATCTATCAGAATTTACCAATATACTGTTACAATACGTCTGTTTTATGAGCAGCAATGGACCAGGAGTAGCTTTGCTCTAGTCCAGAGTTTTGCATAGACATTTTGGAGATCATCATAAACTCTCCTGTTTGGTTTGGAGGTAGAAAAAGTAGACTGAGTCATAATTTGCACACCCTATACAGAATGCTCAGCTGCAATCTTCCACTCCCCCTTACTTGCTAATATATAATTGTGAAGAAAATTATTGCTCTTTGTTAAAACCCAAGGAAATATATTTGAGACAGACTTGCCATGCAAACAAGAAGTTGGCATGTTGCTTGCAATTTTCATGGATTCTCATGTACTGGCAGGCAATTTTCACAGGGATAAAAGGTCTTTGATCTTAGTGAATTACTTCCTTCTATTTTCAATAATGCAATAGGCCATTTTATTTTCTGCCAAAGGTATTTCCATAGAAATGTTTTGGTCATATTGCTTTCACAAAAAGTACTAGGAATTAGTCAAGAATTCACATTGGTTAAAGGTCAGAGATGTGAAATGGCTGCAATTTAACAAAAAGACTAACGAGTAACATGGCAGGGATTACAATATGTTTTTAACCAAAAAAAGGTGGCAAAGAGCATTTTATTGAGTTTTTGATTGACTGTGAAACTGGAATTCACCTTAGTTTTAGCCAAATTTGGAAATAGCTCAATAATCTGCAGTTAAAATTCAAATAATTTTTGACAGTTTCCATGCAAATGTATGTGTTCTGAAGCAATCTGAATGACTTTTGCTTTGAGAAAAATATCCAACATGGTCTTTAAAGCAAGCTTTCACGTGTTACCTACCAACCCTCACCATCTTAGAATTCCCTAGCAATACTATTGCAAAATTGTGAGAAGAAGGATTGGTGAGAAGAAGGATTTTCTGTACCATCCGTCACATATTCAATTGTGTGTCCCAGCAGAGTTTTGTCTCAGATAGTCAGCAACTTGAAGGACTAATTTGATCATATTATTTCCTCTTGCTACAACTTAATTCAACTGTGGTTTTCCTTGAACAGCTACAGCAAAAGCCACGAATGTTATAGCACTGATTTTTGTATTTCCAACTTTTCATGCTACAGAATCTGTTAACTTGCTTCAAACACTTTGAGAAGCAGATTAAGCAATTTTGGGACTGCTTTGAAGACCAGTAGTTGCAACTTATTAAATGCACATTATTAATAATGAATAAGACTGAGTAGTGTAGTAGGCATTATTCCCATTGAAGATAACAGCTCTTTGCCAATTGAGTTTGCAGTAATTATGGCAATTGTGAAATCTACTGAGCATAAACTGGAAAAAATAGGAATGGCTCTTCAATATATTCAGTAATTATTCTCCTAACTACATTTTAAAAGTGCATCTGGACACTGGACAAAGTCTTCAGAATCTAAATGAGCCAAAGACAAGCTCTCCTCACAGCACAACAGGGGAATTCAACCAAATGCATTTATTATACTCTGAAATCACAGCTGACTTCTAGCAGTGCCAAAAAAGAGAGGTTTACACAAACTGCTCATAATTTTTTAAGCACTGATTACAGCTGAAGTGCTATTTTTGTGTGAGCAAAATTTGTTACCAAGTGTCATTTAATAGAATATAAACTTTGAAAAGTACAAGAACTCACATGTTAATACAAATGAAGTCATAGAAGAGAAAAAAAGAAAAAAAAAGTAAAATAGGGTTTTATTAAGCCTTAGAAAAAGACAGGGGAGGTGGGGAGGAGCTTTTTTACTCATTAGCTAACTTATTTTTGCAGGATTGAAACTTTTAAAGAACAGGAGACAGAAGATTTCCTTTGGAAAACTACTGCCAGTCCAGCCAAAGTAGCTGGTTTCCTTGATTTATTTTGTTCTCCCAGAGTTCACAAATCAAAAGTATCCAATACAAAAAAATTAATGCCCTGACCAGAAGTCATAAGTGCAATAAAGTTCAGTTTATCTGGACACTGAAGAAGAGAATGACAGAATGCAATTTCAAAAATGTCCTCTTACATTTTTAGGCAGCCTCGTGTGTACAACTGCTTGTAGATCAGACTAAGATAAGCAATATAAATTTGCTGCTAATTAAATTCTAAAGCTGATAAAAGATGAACTCACAACCTGAAAAAATAAGTGAGAAATTTATAAATCAAACTCCTTTGGGGAAATTCACCCAACATGGTTACACAGATAAGGAACATCTTTCAAAATGTTTTGCAGTGGTTTGGTCATGTATGTTTCAATGGAATTATTTCATTAATTATTTTCTATGGCATCAATTATGTTGTAGCCTTCTGGGGCTGATGTCTTTTTCCCTATCAGCTACGACCACTTCACAAATTAAATGCATTAAATGAAGCTTTGCCAAGTGTTAAAACTTGTATTCTATGAATCTGTATGCCTACCACAAGGGTAAGCCCTCAAAAATCTTTGATGTTCCCCTCACAACTTCCATTAATTTCACTGTCCAGGGTGTATTTTGCTTCCGTTGCTTTCATATTTTTAGTCTTTCATAGAGTGATAGAAATAGAGACTACAAAATAAATGTTTCCTTCATAAAACACACTTCTAAACCCCTGAAGTACTTGTGACCAGCTCTGGGGCTCTCAAAGTAAGAGGACATAGACCTG
This sequence comes from Toxostoma redivivum, assembly GCA_013397375.1. Taxonomy (NCBI): domain Eukaryota; kingdom Metazoa; phylum Chordata; class Aves; order Passeriformes; family Mimidae; genus Toxostoma; species Toxostoma redivivum. The sequence goes on along the minus strand of VXBI01010137.1, from coordinate 3,603,153 downwards.
TTGGTGTGAGTCCAGAGGAGAGCCTCAAAGATGACCAGAAGCCTGGAGCACCTGTCCTATAAACACAGACTGAGAGAATTAGAGCTTTTCAGGCTGCAGAAGAGAAGGCTCCATGGAGATATTATAGCACCTTCCAGTATCTAAAGGGGGCCTACAAGAGAGCTGGAGAGGGACTCTTTGCAAAGGCAGGTAGTAATAAGACAAGGGGAGATGGCTTTACACTGAAAGAGGGTAGGTTGAGAATACATACAAGAAAAAAGTTCTTTACTGTGAAGCATTCAAAGACAGATGGGCTTTGAGCAATGTGGTCTAGGGCAAGGTGTCCATGCTCATGGTAAGGAATTGAAACAAGATGATCTATTAGGTCATTTCCAGTCCAAACCATTCTATGATTCTATGACTGAAAACAACATTTTTCATATTTTCTCAAGAAGTTTATTTTGAAAAAATCAGGCTTATACCAGAGTTGCATCAGTCTGAATAAGTAAATAGACATAGATTGTTTTAACAATTTCCTGACACTTTGCTTATATATTTGATTAAAAGTTTTGATTACAAGCAAGAAGAATTTTAGGGTTTTGAGCTTATAAAATTATGCTTAATTTCTTTTCAGTCCTGTATTTACATAGAGAGAAGGCATTCCACCACAAAATTTCATGTTTATTATGATGTTCCTTGTAGTTCATCTGATTTGTTTTTTGTTGTGTTGACATGCCTTTCGTTCAGAGATTCTGCAGAAGACAACCACACACAAGACTCTGATGACACACCAGTACTCAAAAAATTCCAAGACACAATGGTTCACTGAGGCATTGTTTTATCTTTCAGTATTTTTAGAAATTCCTGGCATAACAAAGAAGAGATCAGATACTATGCTCCAAGCTCAGACTGGAACCCAGGGGATCTTCACAAGAAGATTAAGGAAGTAATTGGGAGCAATTCCAAAATCACTGGTTTATCCCTGAAAAAATAAGACCCTGAAATAAAGGTTGTGAACTCCTGAACTTGAAAGGCCCGGACTAAAACACTCATATCCTAAAAGGGGAAAGTCTGATCAGTGTCTTGGACTCTAAAACAATGATCACACTTCAAGCTTGACAGTTTGAATGGCAAATATGTCAAATGGCAAGGATGCCATGTCTTAGTCTGGGAAAACATCTGTACTGTCATGGAGGAAACGGTGTGAACCAAGCCTGACAAAGTCCAAGAAGAATTTGGACAACACTCTCAGACACAAAGTGTGACTCTTGCGGTTTCCTGTGCAGAACCAGGAGCTGGACTCAATGATCCTGATGGGTGATGGGGTCCTTCCAACGTAGCATATTCTGTTTCCCTCTGATTCCGTGACTTCCACTTTTTAGAAATTTTGACTTACCTCTCTTACCCTGAAGGCTAACCCAGGCCATACTGTGATTATTTTGTGATTGTTTTTCTTTTTTTGTTGTTGTTTTGTTTGGTTGTTTTGGCTATCTTTTTCCCATTTACTTTGATGTAACTTTCAGATGTAAAAATTTTTAATACACTCAGAAACTCCTTCTTTCTTGGATGTTTGCAGTCTCTTCCCTTCTTTGAGAGTTTTTTGGCTGTGTAGCTCCCAAGCCAAGCAAGTAGGCATTTTCCTTCTGCATCTCAACTCAAAGCACAAAAAACAAGTAAAAATACCAAAAAACCCACAAAACAAACAAACAAAAAAAAGCTTACACAAGTATCTTTCACACATATTAATTGTGGGTGTGGGTAAATATTTAACATGATATACATCGCATTCCTGAGAGAAATGATGTGCTGCAAACACATTGCATGAGTGGGAGAACAAAATTATGGGGACAACTGTCCTTCAATGGTTTAGTGTTTGTTATGGAAGTGTCAGTGAAAAGTCTCAACCTGAGATCCAGTTTTGTAAGGTCTGCCAAAGAGATTTGGTAGAGATTGTTTCTTTCAGGAGGAAATTGATGGCTAGGATACCACCTGTGCTGCTTTGGGGTGTTTGATCATCACAAAATTACCTCCACTCAAATTAGGGATGCAATTAGCAATCACAGGCAGTGAGTTTTGTTGAAAGTCACTCCAGCTGGGCTGGTCCCGTGTGGGTCAACACAGCAAAAAGGGTGGCTGATGCACTTCCTCAGTTGTTCCTACTGCAGCATCCTTGGTGCAGAGGATGCTGCTTTTCATCCTAAGTCATGCACACATCCACCAGCACTGCTACAAGCACAGCAATTACGAATCAGAGCACTGGGCTCATCTCAGGGGCGAGGGGACCATCCACAAAAGGCTACTGTTGCTGGCTACTGCATTAGGAAGGGAGAACAGGTACCTCTGTGCTGTACCACCAAAGAACCACCATCATTAACCCTGAATCTGTGCCTCAATGGGCCAACAAGATCGAGGTTAAAGCCTTTCTTAGATAAGTCTCTGAAATGCTCAGAAAAGAACTCTAGTGTCTGAAAACATTTTAGTTCTGGCTATCATGAACATTCCCATTCCTAATTTATAAACTATTCTAGTTTAAGCCTATTAGCCAGTTTTGAGGAAACTTATTAGTATATGCACAATGAATTTAGTTAAAATGTAAACGCAGATTGTTTTGCAGCTTAACTATCTTTTCCAGCGTTTCGAAGCTCGTGAAAAAACTCCTCTGAATTGAGAAGCCAGAGCATAGTGTTTTCAGCTGAGACAAAAATGCATTGAATCCTTCAAATATTATGAAGCCACTCAACTTTGTTGTTATTTTTGGCTGCTAGGTTTGATTTCTACTGGAATGTACATGGCTGACTAACGTAATGAATCACGGGTGCTCCACTAACCTAAATGAAACTGGAGTGATTCTATTTCCAGTCAATAAAAAGAGAGTTGGTAGGTGTTTTCAGGCTTTCAAACTCAGTAGTTTCCTAAGCAGAATACATGTTTGTGGCCTCACTCATAGGTTTTTCTTTCCTTTTTGTTACCTTTTTTTAAATTAAACCTCCTTTCAAGGGCAAGTCTGTTATGATTAAGACAGATAATATGCCTCAGCTATAAAAACCTTCATGCATTTTGAAGGACAATGTTTAGAGGTGCTGCAGCTCCTCGGAGAGGTCAATCAGAGGCAATGGGATTACTAAAGGGTTGTTGGGCTACAGCCCCATGTCTGCAGTCAATCTGGAGTTGTCTCCAGCAGAGGTGCTAGCAACTTAATGTTTCTAGTACTCAGCATCATAACTCTTGCCTGACTTCAGTGTCTTTAAGGAAACTCAGTCCTTTCCTTGAAGCCATCCAACCTGTCTGCAGACCCTTGTGTGGCACCCTGGTCTGCTCACTCCTTAATGCAGCTGCAGCTTTGGTGCGGGGAGATGAACTCATGTTTGATAGCTCAGTCTTGTCCATAAATTCCGTGGGCCTATTGTCTACTCATTGTCTCCTGGGTTTTATGCCACATAAATTGCTAGTTAGTCTGCAGCTTTAATTTGCACACCCCTGGACATCTATTAAATAATCATCTTTCACTTTTGACATAACTCCGTTGTTCTCATTTCAAGAGTAAAATATGAGCAAGCCCTGACATTTCTGTATTCGTTCAAGAGTGATATCAGCTAGAGGTAGGAAAACACACTATTCCTGCTTGTCTTCAGTGCAGAATTACAGTTATTACAAAATTGCAGATGTGATATTACTTGAAATTGTGTATGCTGTTTTTGGATCTGCAAATCATTGGACAATTTTTAGGAAAAACAAAACAAAAAACGATTGCACAAAGAATAAAATGGGTAGGAAAAGAGGCTTACCATTCTTAAAACTATACAAACACTGTGGTTATAGAGCAATAAAATGAAGGGGTTTTTTTTCTCTATAATGTAGTGTCTATTTTATTCTGTTTTACTCACATATCACCTTTACTATAATAATATTTTAGAACATTCCAGTAATAAGTACAGTGACAACACTAACATCAAACACCTATGCTTTGTGCTTACTAAACTTATGTTTTAGTATCCAAAACAGAAACAATATGCCAAGTGTGGGATTTTAAGGGGTTGTAGAAAGGATTTTGGCAGATTTTCCAAGACTCAAGTCTAACAGTTTATACTAAGCTCCAAGGTTTTAATATAAATATGAAATTATGACCCAAGTTCATGGCTTGGAATAATTCCAGTAATCACAGCGGCGTTCCACTGAGGATGTATTTATCTCTGGGATTTTTTTTTTATGCATCCACTTATCTAGTTCCTTATCTGCAGTGTATTATTTTGTATTCTTTGAGGGAAGAGACAGAAACACAAAGGAAAGTCATGTAACTGAGATCTCCTTCCTCATATCCAAAGACATTTACACGTTACACATCCTTGTTTTCTTAAAATTGTTTAAAAAACTCAGATGCAATGTGTGACTATTTTACCAGTTTTCTAGACACATCTGTCGTTTGTTTGCTTGTTTGCCTCCAGGTTTTACTCTTGTGCCACAGCCTAGTTGGAGTGCTTCTCCCAGGACTAAATAGTCTCTTCCTTATCCTGTATTTGGCACAACTATCTTGTCTGCAAAGGTTGTAAATGTAGCAACCAGGCTTGAAGGCTTCAGGCAGAAGCATCTGTCACAGAGCAGTGCACCAGACTGGAATTTTGAGTGGCATCATCACCTGCTGAGCCTTTTTACCATTGCTTTTTATGCTATTTTCCCAGACTCAGTGCCAAAATTTTGTAGACATTGCAATAAGTCTGTCTGCAAAACTGAACCTTCTTGAAATTTTGGATGTGCCAGAGTCTGAAAGAATGGGTATGTTTCTGAAGAATTCAGTACAACAATTTCCTTCTGTTAGTCTTGTGCTGTATGCTTCCCCCAATATTTGCTGCTGTTTTAAAAGATTTTTAATTAAATTGTGAGATGGCAGAGTGAAAAGGGGAGCCATTACATAAATATTAAGAATGCAGCTCTTGATCTTGGATTGCATGGAGCTTGGACAATTTAGTAAGAACAAATTCGTAGGAGAAATAATATAACAAAGCAGTTCAAATTTATATTAAATATAGTCATATATGGATTTGTTCTATATGTTTATATGAATAGTTATATGCGTCTGTCTTACTCTCTTGCCATTATGAACTTTCACATATTTCTAAGCAGTCCCTGCATACATACATATTCAAAACATCATAAGAATCTAATCAAATAAATAGTATTGCAGACCAAAGTTGAAACAAGATTAACATTAAAAGACATATCACAAGCTTTACAGTTGGAGGTAAAGGTTTATTCTTTTTAAGTTAGGGGTTTTGTGTGTTTGTTTTTAATGAAGGTGACAAAGTATCATTTTATGAGAATATCTATTGTCACTCTCCAGCTTTGCAGTTCACCTGCACAGGCAAATAACAATGCTCCATTAAAAAAGAACAACTAGCATATAAAAAAGCCTATATTTTCTTTCCAGAAAATGAGAAATCTTCAATTAATGGAATTGTTTTTATTGGCGTTTTTTACTCTTGTGATTAATGCAGACACATGGGAGAAGGGAGGCAGATAGAAATTTCAATGGCAGGCTGCAACAGCTGGTTTAATGTAGCAACAGCAGCAGTTTATTGTTCTGAAAGCATGGTAATCAGCTCATGTAATGAACAACTTTGCTTCCCCCTGCAAATACTCCCTTGCTTAATATCGCAACAGGGTCCAGAAGAGAATTTATATAGCATTAATCTCACAACAAGCTTTCTCAGATAAATGTATCTTGGCTTAAAAATAGGGCTCAGTTTAGTCTCAAAAGTGAAATAAGGTGTTGGAGTAGGTTACTGAAAGTGCTCTAGGCCACTATTTCTGGTGAAAAAAAAAATTCTCTTTTAATCTTTTACTTCTGTAATCTGCATTCAACACCTGTTGCAAACTGTGATGGTCTAAATGTTCCTATCAACCAAAGATTATTAATTTTTAAATCCAACACCATAACATGTCAATACTGAACCTAATAGAAAAACTTCTTACAGATACTTCTCTTCATCTTTCAAAAACCAAGCCATCATTAACTAGCTATCAGTAACAGCCTTTATGGTACAGCCACAGGAAGGTCAGGAAAGCCACAAGGAATGAGACTTCCAAGATCTGTCTTTATTTTTTAAGGCAAACATATGGAGAAATCACAAGGGAGCAAATAAATTTTCATCCCTTTTGACTCTTAATGAGTGGGTGAGACCCTCCTCTCTCCATTGGTAAAATTCTGTTTGCACTCCCCAGAGCTGCTGAATCGCAATCCACAGATGACAACACTGTACATGCATGGCTAGCTCATGGTCCCCAAGCCCAAAACTTCTAGGGAGAGTTTGATCCACTGCCCAAGCAAAGCCTGACTATGTAATCCCAATACAATAAACCTGCTGCTGTTCCAAAGAGTGGGATTTACAGTATGTGCTCATGCCAGCTTAGTTCCATGTGCCAGGAAAGTCTCAGAATTACAATGGATGAGCTGAAAATAGTTGTGATCTCTACAAGCAGTAAATGTCTCAATTTCTGGAGCTATGGCAGCTCACAAAGGATGCCTCAGCATTCCTGCACTTAAGCAAAGTAAACAGACAGTGGGCAGCAATAGTAGAAATTTCCCTCAGGAACAGATCTGTGATGGGAAAGGGAGTTCTTGATAACAAGATAAAGAAAAATGGATAGGAATATAGCGGCAGATAGAAGACAGAAAAAAAATGCTCTGGAAGGGGACATTTTGCCTCTACAATTCCTATCTTCTATGAAAACAACTCAGTCCTGTGAGTTTGAACAAAGTTCTTGTCATGTGAGAAAGAGATTGAGGTAGCTTTAAATTTAAAAAAAACAAAATCATAGCTAAGAGTTGGGGCCTTTTGTTTATTTATTTCCTTTATATCTTAAAAAAATCAGAAGAGCAAATTTTCATTTTAACAACCAATACTTTTTCAAGGTTGAGGTTTTAGTGGTATTTTAGGAATTTCCCTCTGAAACAAGATATCAGAATAGAAATATTTTCAGCTTCTTCAAAACTTCCTGTAATAAACAAATTACGTTTTTCTTAACCTGCTGTAGCCACCATTTTAAAAATTCTGAAACTATATTTACTCTAGAAGCTATTGTTGTGCCCTGTTCTCTAGCTATAAACCGATCTCACATTCTAAATAATGGGATGTTTCGAAATACTGCAAATACTGCTAAAATTTCAGTCAGTATTGCACAAGTTTTTATCCGACATTCCTTTTGCAGCACCTTTGGGAAAAGGCATTACACTTTTCTGCTTATGACCCAGGCTCATGCCTACTGCTTCATTTAACAACCTTTGGGATTAGTATTTCTACTCCATTGTCATGGGCACTCCCAACAATTATTACTCCCAAAGGAGTTATTGCAGTCATCTTGTTCATAAGGCTTCAATTAAAAGTCCTAAGGGAGGACATTGAAAGAGGTATTTTCTTTTAAAAGCCTTTAAACACTGCACAACTGCTGCATTCTGAAGAACTGCCTGCCATTCCCTCTCAGTTTTTTCTGTCTTATAGTCATCTCAGTCATTAATTCTGGCATGCTCTGGCAAACTGCTTTTTATTGCAGTTCACATGTGCAATCATTTTGATGGAGTACATTCTGTGATGTATTTGTGCTACTAACATTAGGTACCTAACCTCCATGCCTAGATTAGGGTCTCATCTGACTAATATAACTGTGTAGGCAATGGAAAAAAGATAGGATATTCCAGAGGGAAATGCAGGGCAGGAGGATGTCCTCAGTTCTGTGATTTTCACTCCGGACATGATTTTCAGTATTCATTGAGGGTAGCAGAGAAATGTCCAGCTCTTGGGTCATCAAGCAGGCAGCCCATGACCATCAGAGCCAGGCTAGCAGGGCAATGCTGGTTACATTAAATCCACATCACAAGGGTCTGGCAGATAGTACAGGCAATGTACAGAAATGGCTTTCTCTCCTTTTCCACTCATGAACTGTTCATTGTCTCTGTTTACCTCTGAAAAACCATATTGCATGTACATCATGGTTCTAAGCCATGGGAATGTTTTGGTATTATGCCTCCTATACCTAGAAGTCAACTGTCTTGATTTCATCTAGGGTAGAATTAACTTCTTTTCAATATCTGTTACAGTGCTGAGTTTTGGATTTGCAATGAGAATGATGTTGATAAAAGGCTGATGTTTTGGTTTTTTGCTAAGTCATGTTTATCCTAAGTGAAGGAGTTCTTTTTTCTTGTCTCATGTTCTGCCAGTGAGGAGGTACACAAAAAACCAAACTGGGAGGGACCATAGCTGGGACCGGTGGCTGGAGATGACCAAAGGGGTATTCCACACCACTGAACACCAAGCCCAGTATTTAAACAGGGGGAAATTACCTGGAAGGGCAGCCGATCTGGGCTGGAGAAAACAGGTCTGCCATCAGTCAGGTGATAGTGAGCAATTGCATTGTGCATGACTATTTGTTATTATTGTTATGGTTATTATTATTATTAGATTTACAATTATGATAGTATTTTATTCTTTTATCAATTATTAAGCTGTTCTTATCTCAACATACAAGTTTTACTTCAATTCTCTTCCGCATTCCATCAGAGTGGGGGGAAGAGGAAAGGGGGTTGAGCGAGCAGCTGTGGGGTGTTTAATTTCCAGCTTGGCTTAACAACACAACAATCCTTAAAACCACAACCACCATCCCTGCTGATAAAGAACTGTGGAGCTATCAGCCTCTGAATTTAGGTTTTTCATTACATTAATTTGGTATGTGAATATTATCTTCATATTATTGAACAGTTCAGTTCCTACTTTGCTGGGAATGATGTGAAGGATTTTTGAAACTGCTTTCTAGTATACCAGGCCTTATTTTCTTCCTCTGTTATGATCTCTGCTTTGGTAGAGATCAGCAGAATTATGATGAAGTAAGCAGAAGTAGGATGACCAAGTATTGCTATACCTACAAAATATAGGTCTAAAGAATCATCTGCCATGAATATCATATATCATCAGAACTCTAAGATGTAGTCAACATTGAAGCTGAATGAAGAAACTGACAATTTTATGAGGTTCTGAAAACATTTTCCTTGTTTATTAAAGAATGTGGATCCAGTCATATACAGAGGAAAGTAGGTCCAGTCATATACAAAAAAGCTGTCTAATTGCTCTTGATGAAATGAAATTGCTGAATAAAGGCTGGCTTGCTTACTGATGCTCACAGATATAATAGTCTCAGCCATATTTTAAGAGGCAGATTTATGTCAATTGCAAAAATGGTTGGGAGCCATCACAGGATGCAATGTGTTGCTAAAAAAAAGAAGAAAAAAGTAGGTAAAATCTACATTTTTTACATTTTTCAATAACATTACTATTTTCTAGAGTATTTGAACAAACAACATTCCATTAGCATTATGTCAATATGGTCATATTACTCATCTCAGTTCTCATGTGTTTAATGTATAATCCATGAAAAGAATTATCCCTATCCAAACTTATTTTAATTGAATTACAAAAAAAAAAAAAAAAGAAAAAAAAACCCGAAAAAATAAAAAAGAGCCTTTTCTAACTTTCTAACCTTCCTGACAAACTAGAATAGGGTCAAAGAGATTTGAAGAGTCATGGAAGAACGTGTTTTAATTTACTTCAGATAGATTCAGGGCAACTTTGTTCCAGATGGTAACCTTAACCTTTTACAACAAACTCTATCTGTGGTAGTCCCTTATTACAATAGAATCCATATCGGGCTGATATTTTGGTGGTCAGGAATTTCCTGGTGTCATACCACCTATGATTATATATATTTGGCATAATTTATTGTGAATACATGTAATAACAGAGGAAAAGGTTTTAATTCCAGTTTCTCCCATATGACTGTGAAGATTTTTTGAAGTATACTCAGTGTAAAGACTTCAGAAAACAGAAAAAAAGTCCTTATGCATAAGTTCTCGTTTTAGCAATTTTTTTTGTTAATACAGCCACTTAATTTCTACTTTTATTTGCAATTTTTTACCATAATGAATATTTAGAGCAGTTTTATGCCAACAGTCAGTTTTAGATCTTAAAGTCATTTGTGTGTGTGCAGACCGTGTGCACAAAAAAGCACCAAAGTATTCATGAGACATTAGTTGTGCTTACTATTATCTGTATTTCCATTTAGTTTGACACAAAAATCAAAAGAAATGCAGTTCGTGCAAGTCTTGAAAACAAGGAGACTTTGTTTCAAACAGCACCAAAAGATAATATTTACCATATTTAGGCTATGTAACGATGATTTATTTATATTTCATACATATACTTAATATTGTACTTAATTCACAATACCTAATATTGTAGGAATCACAGCTGTTCACTGCCTATTACAGGTCACAACTCCCTGTATGGATATCTTAGCTAGATCATTACCCCAGCCTACATTTCTACATGATGCACATACAATTGGTACATGTTCACACATTTATTATGGTATTGTACAGGCTTTCTCCATTTAGAACTTTTTTAAAACATTGAGAGAAATTACCTCCTTCACCATCACCCCTTCTAAACTAAATCAACTTACCTTGAATATTGAACAGCAATAGGCTGTTTTAGACTGGGATCCATGGATACCTTGACATTTGTGGTCTATTTCCAAGGGATTTGTTTAAGGTAACTAAGGAAAGTAAGAGGAGAGTCAATAAGCTTAAATTCTCTCCAGCAGGTTTAGCCTACCTGCTGGAAACTTTTACATACTTGTCAAATTAGAAAAAGAGTTGAAAATCGCCTTATGGATGGATTTGATGAATTATAGAAAGGCATTAACACTTCTGAAGAAGCCCTGCTGCAAGTAGTATTATCAATCTTTTCCTTTCATAGAAATATTCCATTTCAAGCTACAGCACATTGCAAGTGCTGTGTTTACTTTAATTTCTTTTTTCTTACATTCAGATATTATTTTTCTGCAAATATTTCTGCACACAGTATTTTCAACTGCATGCTTAAGGTGCTTCCATTTCTCCCACTTGACTTAATTATTTTATGAATTTGGTGACCTTTTATTTCCCATAAGTCATACATCAGTGGCTGTGCACATAATTCAAATTCAAGGATTACATTATTTCTTTATAACTAATATGCTACATTCAAAGTTTCTCATAAATTTTAGGCTATTCTTTTGCTTACCCATGGTTTACAGTAGCAAACATTCAATCTTTGCATTTGCATGTTACACAAACTAAACTACTTGATTTTTCAGGCACTAATATTTTTCTAGAGATCCTGTTTTGATAAGCTACTCTTTGACTGGAATAAACAAAATGCATTTTGACTGCAAATTCTGTGCTGATGGTAATAGCTATAACTTAGAAAATATAGGCCTTAAATCACATAAGCAAAAAAAAATCTCATTATACCACCCTCCCACTACTCCACCCCGATATTTTGCTGCCATAATGGACACTTGCTGTTTCCCATTTTCAGTTATCAGGCTTAAGCCTCTCCTCAGACTAATTTTTTTTTTTTTTTTTTAGCTAATTTGGCTTTATGGAATTACTTGCACCACTGCTGCAATACCAACGGGATGTATAATTTTCTTTGTGCTGTTCTATCAGATAGAAACAGCCCATGGGGTTTTGTTCTTATATATAATCCTTGCCAAATTATTGTTTTCCCCTGCAAATCTGAGAAGCTTTTATACTTTAAAGTATGGAGCACTTTAAAATCATCCTCCTATCTCTCTCTTGTCTTCTGTTGAGAAAAGTTTTGGAAGCACAATGAACACATACATACATGTGTGGGCACCAAGGGTCTGTGGAAAAACAAGCAGTATTTCTGTCTGGTACAGAGACAGTCAGTCTGGGAAGGTGCATCCCTAATCATGGGACATTGCTGCATCTTTCCTTGGTAATATCTGTGAGGCTATGTCTTCTCATTAGAAAACATCCCACTTCAGAGACTGCTGGAACAAATGAACACTTTCATTATACTGTGGCTGTTTATAGTGTGACGTGGGAGGATTTCACAGCCCTCAATGCTTCCCTGTTACAGTCAATGGACAGAGATAATCTATCTGATCTAATTAAAAAATTTACTTGAGAATGAGTTGAATTAGGCCCTAAATTTTACTTTTTTTTTTTTCCTTAGCAATTCCTCCAATTAGCCTATAATGATTTTCTAATACTGTGGTTATCCGGAAATCTGAGGGCTAAAGTTGGCTTATCTACCTACTAAGTACTCTTCCAATAGCCTGTAAGAGATTACAGGATATGCTCAGGTATGCATGTAAACCTCTGAAGAGACTGTATGTCTCCAGCAAGAGTTGAAGTTTTACTAATTGGGTACAATTTAAAAGCTCTGAAGATCTTGGTCACGGGCTTGAGTAAAGCACCAGGTTCAAAATTTTGACTGGAAACTGAAAACTGGACCCACCTTTACATAGATCTTAACATGGAGTAGAAAGAACATTAATTTTGCACTTAAAAGCCTAGACCTAAAATTTTTTACTGGAATTATGTTTCTGCTGATGATTTTCACAGTCTACACAGGTATTCAAGGGCTGGGACTGCTTCTGATCATGTTCAGCAGCATGGTGCTTTGTGACAAACCAAGTTTTTCTGATTGGCCTGATGATGGCACTTGGTTTTGTGACATAGGCTGTTGTTTCCTTCCCACTGGCATGACTAGTTTCCTTTTCTATGGAAACCAAGATGAATGGAAACAGGAAGCTGATAATTTTTGGGCCTTGTTCAACATCTATTCATCTATGAGGCTTATGATAGCAGTGTAAAATATTTTCAAGGGCTACAGTAATGAATTATACTCTTTATTTCCTCCTGTTAGTTGCCTAAGTTAATTGGTATGCAAGAAATACTATACTTCATTTTTTTTAGCAACTTCTTCATTTAGAAAGTACTAGATGGTGCAGATATCTTAGCCTGAATTTTTCCTTTGGTATAAGTTCGAACAAAATCAAGAAGCCTTAGTATATTTTTCTTGTTAGAAAATACGTAACAGGATAGAATGTGACTTAATGCTCCTATTAAATGCAGCAATTCAACAGTAAATCAAGTTCAGTTGCTTAGGACTCATCACAAACTGACCATTATGTCTCTTTCATCACAATCAGGGAAAGAAAAGCTTTGAGAGTGATATTCACCAGACATAGAACCTTAATGATAATGTTTCTTAAGGTACTTAATCAGGCATATTTTATTGTAGGACAGCACCATTAAAAGACATTGAGAGCTGTGCAGTGCTTTTCAAGCACAATCCAGTGAATTTCTGAAACAATGTATGCTTATGATTATCTCATTTTCTCCTGGATATTTCACAAAACCTCTTTGAAATCTTTGGAGTCATAGTAGGGATAAAATTAATCCTATTCCCGTTACACACTAATATAAATCAGATAAAACTACTGACAAACTGATGGCACAGATCTTTGGCTGGTTTCTGTCAGTTTAGCTCACTGGAGTTAATGGAGCTATATACCTACATGGAGTCAATCCATTATTTGTTTTTATCACTGCACACATATGTATTTCTTCAACTGAAATCCCACTTAGTTATACATGTACTATTTGCCCTGCAACATCCAACATACTGTATAAGCTTTCTTCCCTTAATAATGCCTAAAGGCATCTGATAACAATGAGGCTATTCTTAAGGAAGAGCTAATAGATTTTGAAAACATCTCTCTGAGTAATTTTCACTGTTGCGTCTTTTATAACAAATAAGACTTTATCATTCTAAACCATGTTTTGCACAATAATTGCTTTCTAGAGTACATGTGACATTGTAGAGCTCCTGCTAGCCTCTAAGCACACAGTAATACTATACAAGACCAAAGGTCATATGGCCCAGTATTTCTTCTGTAAGAGATAGCTCTTCAGCTACCAAAAGTGAATGCTTTAAGAATATAAAAAACAGGAAAAGGGCACATCCCCAAGACTCTCCTCTTTTCAGCATCAAATAAAGCCAGGTCTGTTCCCCTTCAACAGTAATAGCAAATCCAAATGAACACTAAAAACTGACTGAGATTTCTGTGAAGAATGTGCTGGTCTGGTATCAGTTGATTTCCTCTCCTTCTCAGTACTTGTTGAGAATGCTGAGCTTTTCAGCAGCAAAATAAGCTAATCTAGTCCAAAGGCCAGGGTGACTTGGTCTAGAAACATCATCCTGCCCCTGATCCCTCACATTCCCTCTAGACACAAGGATGTCAGGCCTGATATACAGTCATTTAAAGTTCATAGCAGCCTGCACTATCATGTCATTGACTGCTATGAGATGAGCTGAGTTTATAAATAGGTGCAGGATAGTGTAATCATTCTGTTTGGTTTTATCAATTTTGACAGCTCTTTGTTATGAAGCTAAGCAGAGAAAGATGATGGGATGTATTGTGTCTTGTATAGTAAGACTGTGATGCAGAAGAAAGTGCAAGTATGCATTTTGCTAGTCACCAGGGTATTCCAAAAGCGACTCATGTTGACTTTAAGGCTAAAATATCCATCCATTTTAGATGAGAAAAAAATAACAGAAAAGCACACCTATTTTCAGCTTGCCATACTTGCTTTGAGAGTTTCGTTGTATAAGAAATCCATCATCTTTAATGGATGACAAAGATTATTTCAGGAAAAGAGAAATATACAGAATTTATTTATTAGCTTGTTTTTCAGCCCTTACTCTGAATATGTGTGCAGGGTGTGAAGAAACAGTAACATAGTAGAAAGATCAAAAGAAGAGAAAAAAGATCAGAAGAAAAAGGAAAAGAAGCTACTCACCTAGCCCGTCATCTTCAAAACATCAAAATTTTTTCTGGGAGGACTGTATATCCCAATGTTTTATTAACCTTATAGTGCAACAGCTTGTGAGAATGTAGTCAAACTCCTTTTATATCAGTCCCAGCACAAGGGGGAAGAGGGCAATTTAAGGCAACTCTCTTGGACCAGGAATTAGTGGGTTAGCTTCTGCCTCACCACCTGTGCTGGGTCACTGCCCATCTGTACTGCTACTCCTCCTATTTTTTCTGGCCCTTCTGTTCCTTGGTGGCTGCTGCCACCTGGGCATGGCTTGCACGCTGCTGTGAGGGAGGAAGGGTGGAACCTGGCAGCAAACAACACATAAAGAGGAGAAGAAAGAAAACAGCTGAGAGGAACAGCAACAAGGACTACAGTTGCTTGAAGTCCTGGAACAAATCCTGACAGCCCTAGACACCTTATTACAGCCCAGTGCTCTCTTCATAGAGAGTGGATTTACTATATAGCTATTCATTAGGCATGCAGCTATTTGTTCCTGTATTGTTTGCTTCTGATAGCATTGGGAGGCTGTAAAATGTAATATATGCTGTGTGCTAGGTTAGGATGGAGAAGCAGTTGCACTGTGCTTAACATTCCTACTGTCAAAAAAACAAACCAGACCATGTCAAATGTGAAGCTTGCCCTAAAACACAAACTGCTGTCATTTGATATTGTAGACGCTAGGTTTTTAAAGCCACTATTATTCAAGAATAAAAAGATATAAATCTTGAGATAAATGCGTAAATATTTCTCTTTTTCTCTGGAAAAAGTGCTTGGAAACAGAAGCAAAGATGTAGTGAAAAATACTACACCAAATCCAATGTACAGCTTCTTCAGCCTGCTTTGTCATTTCTATGCCTTGTCTTATGAATATTATTGCTCTATACTCCATGTGCAGCTGCATTTCAGTGGCCAAGTAAATACAATGTTGCTCATACAGGGTATCATTACTCTTGTTTTTACTAATGAAAAATTTGGTCTTATCCAAGTGCTAAAATCCAAGATCTCATTACTGAAATGGAAGTGTCTCACTATCAATGTCTCTTCAAAAATAAATGCCCTAGGGATAGGAAATGGGATTTTATTTGTTTTCCCTTTAGGCTTCTAACTTAAATGGGTGAAAACTTGGTTTAAATTAAATGCAGATAATAAAATGCTTTAAAAGATCTTTAAAACAGTCCTGTTTAAGTCAAAGAAAGGATACTCCCTGTGACAAGTTTCATATTCAGATAAGGAGTCTTTATATTTGCAATATCAGCAAATAACACATTCTGATGAGTAATGGTTTGATAGAGCAGCTCATGACTTTAAACTATCAAAATCCAGTTTTGCAGTATTTAGTGAAAAAAAGTCTTTAATTTCTTTTTGGTCTAAAAGAAAACTTCCTTTTAAAATTTTCCATTATTTTTAGTTGAGAGTCAGGAGAAAACACTATGCCATTCTCTAAAACACTAAAATCAAAACCTGTATATTATTTCCAAATGTACAGATTTTTAACTGAAATATATTTCAGATGTGAAATAATTGTGATGACTTTCAATTTTCTAATCAGGAGTGGAATATTGACTTTCTAAGTGTGAATTGAAGTTTGAATTATTAAAATAAGACTAGGTCAGGTTGTTAATATCAGAAAAGTAACATTTTTTGCAGTCTCTGAGAGCCTTTCCTATGTCCTACACACTTCTGGTCTAGTAGTGACCCATTGGTGTCTGTGCTGCAATAAGAACACCCTGCAATGTGCACTGTATTAACAGGATGAATTTCAATGTGTGAACTTGTTTTAAGTCGCTGGCAAAAATTACAAAAAATGAAGCAGTTCAAATAGCTTGGGTTTTTTAAAGAGAAGGGTAGTATGCATAGTATGGTATCATGTTTTCATTTACTAAGTGAATAATATATAAGATTCAAGGTTAGCCCATACATTAAATAACTGATGTAAAAAGTGAGGAAAAAGGAGCATTATGGAAAAATTCATAGTTGTTTTATAAGCCATAAGACAATCCTTTCTTTCTGTCCTTATAAAAGACTAAGTGAGAGGAAGAGAATACTCCAAGTTGTGAGGACTGCAGTCTTAACCTGAGCCAGTAATTAAAAAAGGTTAAGTAGTTAAGTCTTGGGGCCAAGGACTCTCTTTTCATTGTAGCCTTGTACAGTGTCTGCCACAGCAGGGCTCCTCCTTCCCATTGGGAACTCAGGGTGATGCAAGGAACGAAACCAAAACTGATAATTGTAGGGAGAAAAATAAAACAACAAAACCATGAACAACATTAAATATGCAGAGTCTCTTTCATTCTTTCTTTCTTTGGTCCAAAAAACACTGTGGATTAGAGGAAAAAGCCCAACACGAAAGAGCAGAAGTATGACATTTAATGGGTTTGAACTGTGAGGCAGAATTCTGTTGCTCTTTGAGCTCCATAGACCCATTTGCCTCAACCAGATGCAAAACCCTTTAGTAGAGGGTCACCCTTGGAGTCTCTTAGTGCTTGCTTCCATCACATCAAGAAATTACTGCAGAATGATGCATTGTGGATGAAAGATTGTTTCATAGCTGGAAATTCTGTTGACCAGGTTAAGATAAGGAAGACCACATCTCTGCAATAAGCTTAAATGGAGATGTACAAAGTACATTACTACACTAGAAAACTATTAGAAAAAGAGAGATATCAAAGAAAAGGAAAAAAAATAGGAGAAGAAAAATGTCTAAAGAGACAGGGAGAGGAAAAGAGCTGGAGGTGATATTTAATAGAATTTTTTCCCGTATGAAGTGTGTAGGATCAGATTTAATATGGAACAGACACTGTATTCAGGACAGTTAAATTCTAGCAGCACTGAGAAACAGGTTTAAAATTTGCATATGTATGAAAGACCCTTAGATTCAGACTCAGAATGAGAAAATAGGAAAATTTTCCATCATGGAAAGATATACTCTTCTCTGAGTTTCTTTAAGTAGCCATCTGTAAATATTGTTCAGCGTGGGCGAATCACAAGGTAGGAGTGTGAAAAGTCTACCCAAGACTTGACAAAATGACTGTCCCCAAATTCTGCTCAGGAAGCAGGTGTAAATTCCTAAAGCCAGAACAAGTATTTTTCCTGCAACCAAAAGATTTGTCATTACAAGATGGTGATTACAAGACTTACCAATATAATCCTTACTATTTTGTGCATGGAAAGCTGTAACTCCTAAGAGGCTGGGTAGATCATGGAGTCTAATGATGAAAATTATACACTGACATAAGGGGTATTTCTGGAACATGCTATCAATGAAATCTTCAAAGAAAGTCCTTTGGAATTCTCTGATATAATGCAGGTTGACACCTTCCTCTGCAGGAGACACAAATCCCTGTTCCCTTAAATGGCAGATTCAGATATAGCAGAGTTGAAAAGCCTGCTTCTTGTGTCCCAAACAGCAGTAGGGCAAATTTCCCTCAGTTGCTTTTTACACAGCCTAATTCCTGCCTGCACAATTTTGATCATTTATACTAAACCTTAATAATTTATTTTCTTTCTTTTTTTCCCAAGCCTCACTTGCAAGAACTTATTATCAAAACTTTTTCTTTGCAAGTAATAAAAGAATAATATGCATATTTTTCTTATTTCTTTTTCTTAATTTCTCATATTATTCTCTTTAGTTTTGTTTTTGTTTTCCTGCTTGCCCTGCTTATATTAATTTTGAAAACCCTCTATCTCTGACATCTATGGCTGTTGCTGACAAATATCCATATATGCATAGCAGATGCAAACAGCATTGTCTAGATCCTTGTGTCTCCAGATGACAGTAGTAACATTGTGCTCAGAGAAACCAGATCTGTACTTACAGTGATCCACAGGGCACATGTATTTTCATTGGCCTATGGTGGTGGGGGTGCAATTACTTTGGACCTTACTCCCCCGAGATCTTACATACTGCCACTGAAATAAACAGAAACTTTGTCCCAGATCTGAGAAAAAAAACAAGAGTGTTCTTGCATTTTGGCTTTTAGAATCTGATCTCGGCAGTAGAGTCTGTGTCCCTGAAATACCATTATGAGGGCTTCCTGTACAATACCCAAGGGTATTATACACCCCTTAACAAGATGTTTAACAGCCAGTATGCTGAGTGTAGAGCCACACAAGGGCACCTGCAAGAAAATGCATGTTGGAGAGAAGCCATAAGCAGGCAGCTCTTTCCCTACATCAGATCCCTAACCCCTGAGCTGTGGGGCTAACCAGACACCTGAAGGAGACACTGATAAAAAACCATTAGCTTTCCACCTTAAAAA
>VXBI01010137.1:3542957-3584179 GCA_013397375.1 Toxostoma redivivum | reverse complement strand
AAAAAAAAAAAAAAAGCTACCTGCCACCAGCTTTCACTCAGTGTGTTTTTACTTAGTGGAATCCCAGCAGTTACTAAGCTTCTCAGATAATCTGGCAGTGAAATTTGTTGTTTGTGCATACAAAGTGGTGGTTAAATATGAGCTAGTCAGTGGTACACTCACTGAGCTGCTAAAGATCTGCAGAACCTGTGCTCTTGAGTGATTAAAGTGTTAAAATACTGATGGTATGTGTTGATCTTAGGTATCTGAAACAAAAGTGTCAGGGAGGGATAAAGGGATCATGTTTTTTAGACTACATCCCCTCAATTCTACTAGTGTGGCCCTAAGATCTTAGGGTTATTCCTCGCTTGCCCTTTGTTTAAGTCAAAGTGCACAAACATGGAACGTTCAGTATCCTTTAAATCAGTTCACATAACTTTGTCTATGCCAAGCCCTGTTATTTGCACAGGAAAAACTTGCGTTATGCTGAGTGTGAGGTGAGTCATCATGAGAAGCTTTCAAATTAGACATTAATCAGCAAGCTCTACGGGCCCCAATTACTAGGTACCTGTGGAGCTGATACTGCAGGGGTGATGAAGATAGCTGTACATCTTTCTCACCTACTCCAGTGAACACAGCCTGAGAATAGCTAAGTGAACAAGCTAACTCATTTACTTATATTAGAAAGTTAATATTGAGGTATTCAAGCTTCTGCACCCCAAAGGAAAAGCTTTTTCTACCTTGGAGACATATCATAGCTCAGGTGAAGACAAGGTTAGCAGAGGCTTCACTGAGAAAGAGTATGTGCTCAGCAATGAATTTTTGACATGCAGATGTCTCAGTAGCATGTTGCACAATGACTGTTTTTCCCTACGGAAATCATTCAATGTTGTACACTAACCTGCTCTGGCTTCTTTTGACTCTCCCTTTTTTATGATACAGTCAAAGAGAAATAACTTAGCATCCTTTGTTGTCTGAATGTCTAAACTAATTACAAATAGGCACTAAAGTTGTATTTGCTGACTTGGCTTCTGTTGACTCAGCTTGTTCAGTGTATAATGAACTGCTTTAAAATCAAGACTACTTAGAAATGATTTTGCATACAGAATATATCTGATGTAACTGTGGAGATGTTTTTATCTAGTCAATTCTCCTTTCCTTATACATGATTTAGAAAACAACGGAGAAAATATCAGCCTAATCAATGGCCATACCCCCAGGAATCATCTGTAATTTGCACAACAGGATTTAAATTTCAGTGGCCATATTCTGTATAGAGGCATAGTCACAGCTGGCACAAAACCCAAAAGGTTAAATCAACTATATAGAATGCTTGGATGTTAATTGGCATTATTATTTGTATATTCAGTCTTTAGAATTAATTTTTTTTTAATTCCTAAGGGATGGAATTCTCACCAAATGTAATGCAGAGGGATATAAAGTTAGAGTACAGCCTAGATTATACCTGTCCCATTCTGCAACCCAGAGGACATCACCTGTCCAACTAGAAGGATCTTTCAAGAAATAATGCTGGCTTCTGCATTTTTCTTATGATGAGAGGATTCCTTCTTACTACACCCTTTTTGGGGTTGTTGGATCTGCTGAAGACTCTCACAGCTTGTGTGAATACAGTTTGTGTATATAGTGATAGAGCTATGGAGTTGTTATATTTCTTTCATTCTCATTCTAAAAATGATACTTCTGGAGACATCTGGATGACTTAGTAGATAATGATTGTAATTATCAGAAAGATTCTGATATTAAAACTCTATGGGTGCAATATCCAGCAAACACTTTGTAAAGTGCTTGACAAAATAAGAAAGAGAGAGAGTTTTAAAGAAAACAATATTCATAATTACTCTATCTTTGCCTCACTCAGCTTCTGAAAACATCTGTGTATTGCTTGCAGAGTAGATACTTAGGAATCCCAGGGTCTTTCCCCCTTCCTTTTTTTCTCCTTTTCCTCTGTCTTTCCATCCTTTCAACACTTTCTCCTTTCTTCCTTCATTTCTTCCTCACTTCCTGTTCTTCCTGCACTAAGCTAGATAGGGAACACAATAGGAAGACCTCCCTGGGGTCTTGGAGCAGGAGGAAAGGTCCCACAGAGAGATGACTGGGTGCCTTCCAGCCAGGCATCAGCATTGGACTCTGCCTCCTCCCTCACTAAACAGGAGAGACCTGAGCCAAGGGAAGAATACTGCATTTTTCTGCTGGCTTCATACATGGAAAAGTCTAACTTTTCCTTTTTTCCCAACTCAGATAAGAGGTGCTAAGAATCTGGCTGTGCTTTTATATTTTCTCCATAGAGTCTTTTCCCTTTAGGTTCCTGGCTTCTAGGGCTATGTAGCCAGCTCCTCCACAAAATTTTTGACAAGGCCACAACCAAGACCATTAAAAATATACTGGCTTGCCAAATACATGCATTTTTGCTTTAATCAGAGTTATCTGGGATATAAAGAGATCCTAAAAAAAGCAGAGTTCCAGATCTTGACATTACTGTATTTTATTAGGAAATATATGTGAAGTTAAAAATTGATTTTAAATTAAAAAGATACAAGTCACCATAAATGCAGAGGTACTAGGTGGTGTCGTGGTAGCATCATGTATTCCATTCTTATGTGGCAGCCACATCGTAACATAATTTATGTGGGGAATTTATGTGTGTAGAAAAGAAATTGAAGGCACAGTGCTTTTTGAAAACAAATCACAAACTGTTTCTCTCCACTGAATCTATTCTGTACTTTCAGTAGCTCCTTTAATTACCAAGAATTATTGTCAGTCTCAGTTTTCACATCCTGAAAAGGGCAAGGGCAGTTTGAGAAAACAAATTAGGTACTCCTAACATATTTAAATTCTCCTAGAAGCCTCGAAGTGTTATCTTTAAAAGAATTTTTTCTAGAGTGAAGACTTAAAGAAGGTACTTAATTGTGGGACTAATATTATGTAGCTTTCTGGAGATGGTGGCTTGCTCAGTCATTTACAATTCTGTAACTTCCTTATTATTATTGTATAAGAAGTACTACTTAAAACTGTCTGCTTCAATATCACCATAAAATGAAATAACAATCCACTTTGCTGTAACAGCCTGAGCACTTCCTCTGTACACACGCATATAATTCCATTTTAAACTAACATAATTTCCATAAATTTGTCTAAGTATGATGTCTCAGAAAACAAAAACATCTCTGGGTGGCTTTGCAGGATGAAATAATCGCAATTTATTCTGTGTCTTTATTTGAGGCCTGATATAACAAGGTGCTGTTACACAAAGTGCTGAAAAGTCTTTTTTAGAGAGAAATATACACTGTCTTTCATACTAATCCTAGTTATGTCAATATGGAACACGAAATACAGATAGATGTGAGACATTCAGTATGCTACTAATTCAATCACTTGTAGATTCTATTATACTTAGTTTGACCATTTGCATGAACTTCCTTATCACGTCAAAATTATATTGTTCAGAAAGACTGGATGAGGCACTCAAATATGTTTTGCCATTATTCATCCATTTTTCATTACAGTTTCAGAAAGATATTCTTGGATCTGTCTTGTCACAAATTATTTTGTAATCTAGCTATTCAGCTGGGATATGTGGTCTCATTGTTGAATCAATGCCTTGACGTTTAAAAAAGTTGGGAAATGGGGGTCAGAAATCCCTCAGTCAACAGAATGGGTCCTGGAAACACCCTTGTGGATTGTAAGTAATTTCTCATAAATCTGTGGGGTAACACTTCCCCCATGGTTGCCTTTAAAAGCAAAAAATTATTCCTTTTGTTCTGCCCTCTTTCAATTTTTTTGCTTTCCTGTACCCCGTGCTGTTTTCTTTTCCCAAAAAAAATGTTCAAATATTTTCCTTCAGGAGATGGCATAAGACTACTTTGTGGACTAAGGCTCACACCCCACAGTGGGGGGCAGGGCTCAGGTCCTACCCACACCCAGGATTTTTTAACAGCCAAGCCACTGTGTGCCGATGGATTTCCCTCTCAGACATGCCCAGGTCTAGGCAGGCAAGTTGCCTTGCTGGTTGTCCCAGTGCACAGCACTGTAGCACTGAAACTTCTTTCAGCATCTCAGTTCATCATCTGTCAAGAGGCAATTATTGCCTAGTTGTAGAAAAAAGTATCAATTGCACAATTTCCACAGCAACAAAGGCACGATGGAAGAGTATTACTTTGCCAGAGATTATAATGAAGACAGCAAGGAAAAAAATCAAAAGAATAATCTGAGAGGCTCCTGACTGAGGACAAATGATAATTCATCTCTCCTCATGCTTAATCATAAGTGCATGGATCCCAGAATAAATAGACCTCAACATTTTCTATAGAAAACACTATCTAATTGAAGTAAAAAGAGCTTCGTGGTTTGTTTTATGATCTTGAAGGTCAGCCATTTACATTCTACTTGCTGACTTTCTAGGGTTTTCCTGGTGTAGTGATCATACATAGGTCTCTGTCTAAAAAAATGGTAGAATATCAAAAAGGAAAAAACCTTTTCCTTTCTCCATATATGTGCCCCAAAAGATAGATGTTTGGGGGAAGTAAAAGAAGAATGTTTGTGAGAAACTGTGAACACTGCTTGGCAAAAAAAAAAGGGTTAGTCTAATTGCTATTTTCAAAGTATCTGCTTGTGTTCTACTTGTCAGATACTCAGTTGTGACTGTCGTTCAGAGTTGTAATTGAGCTGGCTTAGCATAGAGAAGTGGATGTGAAACCTGCTTTGATTTCCAAGTGCCAACAGCACTGTGGCCCAAGGCTTTGGGAGAAAAAGAGACACTCCAGCTTTATCAAATGGAACTTCAGACTCTTGAAATATTAAATCTGCAAAGTGAGAAGATTTTATTTAATTTTTTTTCTGTTAATTGTTTTCTTTGTTGCTCTGTAGGCCTGGAATTACATTAATTCAAGTCTTATAATCTTTATCACAAGCAAATAAGCCCTGAAAAATACTTGGTTTGGGTTTGGAGTTTTTTTGGTAAGACTAATTTTCATGTTAAAGGAAAAGCATAGCCCATCTAAATAAAAGATCATTTCCAAAGCAGAGGGCCACAAAGAGAAAACAAGAAAACAGAAAAAACAAACAAATCATAGAGGAAATATGTATTTGCCATGGCTTGCTGCTTTTGTTTGGGATAAAGTTAATTTCCTCCAGAGTGATGGGTTCAGGGTTTTGCTTTGGATTTATGCTGGAAACAGTATTAACAAGCTGGGATACTTTAGATACTGCTGAGCGTGGAGGCCTCTTCTGCCTCTAACCCCACCCACCAACGAGGGTGCTGCGGGTGCACAAGGTGTTGGGGGGGACACAGCCAGGACAGCTGACCTCAACTGATCACAGGGATATTCCATACCATATGGCATCATACCATATGTATATATGTGTGTGTGTGTATATATATATGCATGCCATATCATGCCAGCATATAAAGCTGGGGAGGAAGAAGGAATAGGTGGATGTTCAGAGTGACGCCTTTTGTTTTTCCAAGTCACTGTTGTGTCCAATGGATCTTTGCTTTCCTGGGAATGGCTGAACTCCTGTGTGCCCATGGGAAGTGGTGAAATCACACCTTCAAAAAATGATCTGAGCCTGTGACATATGTACTGAAATGCTACACCTTAAACCCAAAGTTCTCAACTCAGTCGGAAAACAACCTGTTGAAAACCCGTGCAGCCAAAATCTGCTAATTTTCATCAATCATATTCATTTTTAGTGGTAAAACAGTAATCCTTCAGCTTCCAACCCCTTCCAAATTTCCCAACAGATGTGTTAATTAAATATAGTGGTTTTAGAGACGCAAATGCCTGTCATTCATACAATACCCACAAAGCCACATAAATAAAGTAACATTAATTTACTTGGATTCCAGTTCAGAAGCAAAATAATGACTTGTGGGACATCATGCATGTCATAATTACTACCCCATCAGCTTAAAATTGTTTCTAAAAAGTATCATCACTTTGGAATATAACATTTCTGTGAACAAACTCCAGTCATGAGGTAGTTCTCACTGTGGGCCATGAAAGCTAAACCAGAAGTCTGTTCTTCAGAGAAAGAACATTAGCTTTCTAATGTTTGATGAAAAAAAGAAGAGGCTGTCAGAAAGAAATAAAAAATAGCTGAAGTCAGGAATCACTTAAAGAGTATCTGTGTCATGAGTGACATGGAAAGAGAAGCTAAGTAGCCAGAAATTAACTTTGGTTTTGTATGTTTTGAGTTTTAATAAGCAACAGTAAAAGCAATTTGAGTGGATAATCATGGATACAGGGGAAAATCTATTGAAATTAATTTATACACTTTTTTTCTTTCCTCAGTCATTTCATTCACTACAAAATCTAATGTAGAAAGTTTTCCTTGCTGTGGTTCTGAAACACACCAGCTTTGCTTCCTGAGAATGAAGACCTGGGAGAGTTTCAGAGCTTTATCTGGCTCGGTTGTCCTGGCTGTACACACCTATTTCTGAGGTTACTGATGGCCACTTCATAAACAATGATAGACACAAGAGAGCTGAAAGAATGTCATGAATTTAAGTGGCCAGAACCCATCCCAACAGCATTCAGATCTTCTAGTGTGAATGTTGTTTCAGGTTAACACCTGAAAATACAAAAGAGAAAAAAAAAAAGAAAAGCAAAATTGAAGACATTTCATTTAAAATCTACCCACAGAAATCAGCATTTCTGTTTCCCAAATAGTTCTTTATTTGCACAAACTCTGCCATTCAATTGAAATTTTAGTGGGGAGAGAAGATGAGAGGGAACAAGAGGGGACCTTGCATTTTTAGGTTAAATAAAGAAGGCTTTTCTTCATGCAGCGTGCCTTGTGGTGTTCCCATTTACTTAGAAATTCACAGGTTATTTTTGTTTGTTGAAGAGACAAACATCTCACCCAGGTTCAGCCTGTCTGCCTGCAATTAGCAGGCTCCCTGCCTGGAGTAGGTTGAGGAAGAGCTGTCCTCTTCCAGGCTCTGTTTTGCTGAGTTTTCCACTCCAGCTACTTGTCACCATGCATTCCCTGAGGCTATTGGTACCCTACACTGTCTGGCTTACTACATTCACTCTCCAACCTTCTCTGAGGGCAAAAACCCACAACAGGTGAATTTCAAAAGCTTAAATAGGAAATAATAACTAATTTTACTTTATTGTATTAAGGCATTTTCCCACAAGGAGTTCAGTAGGTATAGTGGAAAAGAGGCAATTTTCTCAGCAGGCTACAAAAGAGCAGCTTTAGATGAAGGTTGTTTTTCTTCTATGACATAACAGCTTAAGGCATAGTTTTGTTTACTACATCAGGATCAAAACCAAACATTCATGAAAGCAAGAAATACATGTATCCCAGTGAATTTCGTTTTCATTACCAGGTTTTGGAAGTGGAGGGGGGCTAGAGGGGTAGCCAGACTTCTGTGAGAAGTTGCTAGAAGTTTCCTCTAAGTCCAGCAGAGCCAATCCTGGCAGCTCCAAGACAGGTATGCCAAGGTTGTGCCAGTTACAAATGGTGTGTTATACATAAACATATTGGAGAAGGTCATTGGAGAAGGAGGGGAGCAGGTGCTCTGGGCACCAGAGTTGAGGTTCCCCCACAGCCCCTCATGCAGCTCATGGGGAAGGCAGCTGTGCCCTCGCAGCCCATGGAGGACCATGGGGCTGCAGACATCCATCATCAGCCCATGGAGGAGACCCACACTGGAGCAAGTGGATGCCTGAGAGGAGGTTGTGACCTCATGGGATGCCCATGTTAGAGCAGGATCCTGGCAGGGACATGCAGACCCATGGAGAGAGGAGTTCATGCTGNCTCCTCTGATTATGTTAGTAATAAATTCAATTAACTTCCTTGAGCCTGTTTTGTCTATGGTGGAAATTGGTGAGTGATCTCTGCTGGTCCTCATCTCAGCCCATTAACTCTTTGTTACATTTTGTCTCCCCTGCCCAGGTGTAGAGGGAAGTGATAGAGTGGCTTTGGTGGGTACCTGGCATCCCACCCCCACTTTAGCTAAGGGATCCNGAGCAGCTTTAGATGAAGGTTGTTTTTCTTCTATGACATAACAGCTTAAGGCATAGTTTTGTTTACTACATCAGGATCAAAACCAAACATTCATGAAAGCAAGAAATACATGTATCCCAGTGAATTTCGTTTTCATTACCAGGTTTTGGAAGTGGAGGGGGGCTAGAGGGGTAGCCAGACTTCTGTGAGAAGTTGCTAGAAGTTTCCTCTAAGTCCAGCAGAGCCAATCCTGGCAGCTCCAAGACAGGTATGCCAAGGTTGTGCCAGTTACAAATGGTGTGTTATACATAAACATATTGGAGAAGGTCATTGGAGAAGGAGGGGAGCAGGTGCTCTGGGCACCAGAGTTGAGGTTCCCCCACAGCCCCTCATGCAGCTCATGGGGAAGGAGCTGTGTCCCTGCAGCCCATGGAGGACCATGGGGCTGCAGACATCCATCATCAGCCCATGGAGGAGACCCACACTGGAGCAAGTGGATGCCTGAGAGGAGGTTGTGACCTCATGGGATGCCCGTGTTAGAGCAGGATCCTGGCAGGGACATGCAGACCCATGGAGAGAGGAGTTCATGCTGGAACAGGTTTCCTGGTAGGACTTGTGACCCTAAGGGGACTCACGTTGAAGTAGCCTGTCGTTGAAGGACAGCACCCCAGGAAAGGACAACCCACACTGCAGCAGGTTGTGGAGAAACATTGGCTGCGGGATGGGCTCACACTGAATTGGGAGAGTGCCTCCTGTAGTAGAGATCCCACACTGGAGAAGGGGAAGGACTCTGCTCCCTGAGTGGCAGCAGGAACAATGTGTGATCNTTGGTGGGTACCTGGCATCCAACCCCCACTTGAGCTAAGTGATCCCAGCACGCTCATTCAGCATCTCAAAGTCTTGGTAGAAGAATCCAGGCTACAGGCTGGCTGTCACTCCTACCATGCCATAGGGTTTTCACTTAACCAAAGTGACTGAAAATATGTTTCACACACCCTCATTGAAGAGAGAGAGAATTACAGTAGGCTACATGATGAAAAGATAAAACAATTTTGGGAGTTAGCAAGAGATTCTCCTTGAGCCCTTTGTGTATTGCTCCAGACTTACAAAAGATTATTTTTCTGAACTTCATGCAATTTTTAGAAAGGCCAGTTTTTGTTTGACTTTTGGAAGAAACAGATTTCAACATGTGTCAAGTACTTTTAAACAAAATTCATCAGAAAGGATAACCTTAGACCTCCATTCAATATCTTAACATGCAGAGACCCTTTGATTCAATGATACCACTGTGAAGTTGCATTTTGTATAATTTCCAAGAGTAAAGTATAAATATTTCTAGCAAAGCATTCTTAATGTAAGTTTTGTTTTCTAAGTGTGTTTCTTCCTTTCTGGATTTTGTTGCTGAGATAGGAAACCTTTTTTGTTTTAGTGGAAAAAAACAAAATGGATGGATTCCACAGATTTTCATTTCACCCACGCTGTAAACTCACAAATCCGTAATGTAAGGCATTTGTGACGAAGTGTGAAGAATAATGTCTGAGAACCCCTTGCTACAATATCGTCCCAGAATACTATTTCTGTCACTTCCTGTTTCTCACCATGCTGAAAAGAATTGTAAACATGACTTTTCTCCTACTATTTGTGCACTTTTAAATTCTGATCTCAGCAGGAGCCAGGAAAAACACAAGTCCACAAACCTAACTGCTGCATTCTAAAGGAAAATGACCATTTCATTGATTTAGATTTACATTTCTATACAGAATATTATTATCCAAGGTTTAAAAATAATTTTCAGAACATGTGGCCTATTTCTGTTTTCCAACAGGGTGAAACAGATCCTGGGTGTGTTTGTTTCTTTCCAGAGTAAAAAGTGGGGACCAGGTCTGCTGTGCATGTTTACATGTCAAATGTATTCATTTGGTCAGTTAATCCCCTTTCCTTTGCTTACCTACAGGCAGATACATCAGTCCCTTTACTGATTTTTGCCTTTATGCATCTTGTAAAGAACATACTGCATTGATTGAAAAAGATACCTCTATTTAATGTATAAAATAATTTTCAAATACTGAAGAAGTTACGGTACGCTGCTTACTCAACAGCTAAGTAAAACACCTAACCTCCACTGAGCAATCTCCATCCTGCAAACCAATACATATATTGACTGTGTTATTTTTTTTTTTCTGTACCACAGTCAGAGTAAGGGAATCATACGATTTTTTCATTTGGAAAAGTCCTCTTATTAGGATCATTGAGTCCAACCATAAACCCAGCACTGAAAATCCACTAACAGACCTTGTCCCTAAGCATCATATCTACATGTTTTTCAAATGCCTTCAGGGATGATGGTTTCACCACTTCCCTGGACAGCCCATCCCAATGACTGACCACACTTTCAGGGGAGAAATTTTTCCTGATATCCAGTATAAACCTCCACTGGCACAACTTAAAGGCCATTTCATCTCATCCTATCGCTTCTTACCTGGGAGAAGGAATTGCCTCCCACAGTGCCACAATCGCCTTTCAGCTAGTTGTAGATAGGAGTAAGGTCCCCCAAAGCTCCTTTTCTCCAGGCTAAAGAAGCTCAGCTCCCTTAGACACCCCTTAAAAGACTCACGGTCCAGACCCTTCACCAGCTTCATTGCCCTTCTCTGGACTCGCTCCAGCACCTCAGTGTAGTGAGGGACCCAGAAATGGAGACATGATTTAAGGTGTGGCCTCATCAGTGCTGAGTATAGACGGATGATCACTGCCACAGTTTTGCTGGCCACACTATTGCTGATAATAGCTGTGCTTCTTTTTGTAATTGTTATCTGTTTAGCAATAAAGATGTGTATTTATCATCCATGATTCTCTCTCTTTTACACGGCTTCAACGCCAGCTTCAATTCCATGTTTTGAAGAAGAGTCTTAAATATATTTGACATGCTGTAAAGTATAATCGCTAAGTGTCTTCTCTCACTCATTTTGGTGAAGTCAGAAAAATGACCCAAAGAAGAAAAGATCAGTTTATGATTGACATAACAAAGCTGCAAATAATTGCCCCTTGTTGCAAAAGATGCTAGGAATGGCCACACAGTGTTTTTTCAGTCATATGGGTCTAATTCTGCAGCTTCTGGTAATCAAAGAAATTTCTGCAAAGCAGAGTTTCTCCATTAGGAAGGACATTTCTCTGCATAGCCTGTCTACTGCAAGAGAAGAGTTCCCCTTTGCTTAACTGGTAGCAAATTGTGGAAGCAACTGTGTGATAAAGGTTTCAGATGATAAAATCTGGGTAAAATTATCTTAAAAATCTTCATTGCTACTGAATGATTTATGTATAAAAATGAATGGCTGTATATTATATTAAATAATAAAATATTGACCACTTAGGAAAGGACTCTGGTATTCTTGGGAAGATTTGAATGTCATCCAAAGCCAATACATGGAGCTGACTGTTGGCAGCTTAATTGCAAAACACTTTTCCGTAGTAGATCAGAAATAGAATGCTTGAATTTGTACAAGTTAATTCCTGATTCAATTTACAGTATGCTAGGACAGATGCTTCCTCCTGTTTTTGAAGCACGACTAAAATCCTGAGCTGGAAAATGGATAAAAACAAAAAAGTGCTTATCTCCATGCTTTTTATTTTTTTGTTTGTTTAAAGGGAATGGTAACTTTTTTAGAACATTTTTAATAAATAAGTAAAGCAACCATTCTGAAATGTAAAAGGAACAAGCTGCCATGGTAATTTTAGTCCTGGTGATATTATGGCCACCAAATTAGTAGAGAAAACTGTGACTGCATTTCTTAAACATGTGGAGGGAAGTCACATGCAGTTGGAATGTTTGCAATCTGGGTTTGCATTCAATCATTCGACTTCAGCTATAATTTTTCCACTAATAAAAGTTCAAATGTTTCAGATTGGCTTCTGTTACAAAGAATGTACTTAAATCTTGGCTGTGATGACATTCATGGGCATGGAAATATGCTTTATATTAACTTAAATTTATAGAAAGTGAAAACACTTAGAAACCTTTTCCCTTTACTGAATTTTTAAAATGTTGCTTGAGTTTGTTTTTTTTTTTGTTAAAAGTGCCTGGATATCTTAAATATATTGAGGTAATAGAAGATATAGATTTTGGATATAATATTTTAGCTTGAACTTCAATATTGATATCAAATAGTGATTATCATAAGAAAATTAGGACAAATTTTAGTGATGTGAAAGTCTCAGAGTACTTGTTCTTGAGTGATTTGTGATTTTGCAGTCTCAGTATTGGAATAGCCCATTTAATACATGAAAGAACGCTGACTGTGAAGAAAGCCAATTAAAAGTTTTTAATGTTTTCAAAACATAATGTAACTTTATGTGGAAGTTATTCACTTAAATAGTGGAAACTAAGACTAAAATTATACTTTCTTAAAATTTATACATTCAGTTTTTCAGATTTTCTTCTCTCTGCAAATTTCAGAAAATACATTTTTAATAGAGGAAGTTCATGACTTTCAAGTGATGGAGAAATCAATCTGAATGAGCTCTACAATGTAGATCATGGTTTCTCTGATCAATCCACTTGTTTTTATAGAATGCTTATGATTGCAGTCAGTGTTTAGGTAGACCTTTGAGTACAACATGACTACAAAGAGTACAAGTTATAAGACAGAAAGATATTTAAATACAGTGTTAACAAGTGAGTCATACTCATCCTAAATATAAATCAAATCAAACCAAACCAAACCAAACCAAAAAACCCCAACCTAACAACCCCTCTCCAGAAACTGCTCCTGAAAGTAATGAAACAACAACAAAATCCAGAAAAAACAAACAATCAAACAAACCCCAAAACCAATCCAACAAAGCTTATTTAAATTTCTCCATCTTTTTCCAATTAGAATCTGAAGATATGGTTCAGTAAAGTTCTAAATTATGTGTTGAATTGATAAATTCCATAAGATTACATATGTGATTAACTGCTTTAATCTGTGCAAAACTTAATCCTTTATGGTTAATTGTTAGTGTAGTGTGTTTGTATTAGGGCCAAAAGTAGTTTAACTGTCTTATTTAATTTTGATATGCAATATGTAAACTTGGGAATTGCAATGAGAATCCTAATAAAATGTATAGAATTTATTATCAAAACCTCTGGAATATTTTCAAGCTTCAAGTTGTGAATATGGAACTATATAAGTTTACCCTAAGCCTATTGCTAAGCATTTATTAATTGTTTTGTAAAATAAAAAAAAGACCTGCATAGATTCAAATACAAGAAACAGATTTTTAAAAGATATAATAACAATTTTATTCTGTATATTTAAAAAAAAGCAATCTTTCCAAGGTAACCAAGGATTATTTAACTGGCTTGAAACAACTACTCTGTTGATTAATTATGTTTCTACCTTCGTTACATCAAAAAGGGTCTGATATGGATTTTTCAAAAGGTTAATTGCATTCTAATTCCAGAGAAATATCACTACTTACAGAAGTCCAATATAAAGCAATGCAAAATAGTTAAAGATAAAATCAAATATCAGAAGTGAAAATCTGTCTTACTAAGTAAAAATGTAACTTTTAAGTAAGCTAGCAAAATCAACCCTGTCCCCACAGATGCTCAAGGATTCTTCCATATCTACCAGAAGTTGATGTTCAGTCTTTGACCCAGTCCCTTTCTCATTGTTGCAAAACCATCTGGAATTTTCTTGTTTCATCTTGTGAGTCCCTTCCAACTCAGCAGATTCTGGGATTCATTTAATGCTCTTTCCCTGACATCCTTGTACTCTCCTGTCCTTCAACACTTTGGAATTTTATGTTATATGTTTGATACTTGAAAGCTGGAAAGAAAATACAAACTGCAACCCGGTAGACTGCAGTTCTCACACTTTTCTGGCATATGATTGTGATTTTGTAAGTACTGCATGTGTATGTGAGCATTGTATATCTTCACAGCACTAATTTAAGGGCAAAA
The DNA here is from genome assembly GCA_013397375.1 of Toxostoma redivivum. Classification (NCBI taxonomy): domain Eukaryota; kingdom Metazoa; phylum Chordata; class Aves; order Passeriformes; family Mimidae; genus Toxostoma; species Toxostoma redivivum. The sequence continues at coordinate 3,570,285 of VXBI01010137.1, read as the reverse complement.
TCCCCAAACATTGATATGAGAAATAACCTGAAGGTCGACATAGTGATCAAAAGAAGTAATAGTAATCAGAAAAACTGACTCCCACTGGGATTTGTTACATATTGAGAAATTCCATCAGTCCGTTGTTGTTTTAACTTTCAAACTCATGAAAGATCTAGAAGGAGAAGTACAAATATGTTAATGAATTCATAGTGAATTTCCAGACAATATCAATTTGCAGAAGAAAACAACACAGAAGATTACAAAGTCCCAGAGCTGTTAGCAAATGCACAGGGAACAACAATAGCAAAGTATAAGTTGAGCAATATAAAGACATAATTAGGAAGTCCTGCACTACTGCAGAAGAGAAATTTGAAAACCAGAATGCCAAAAGAAGTTCTGAGATTATACTAGACAGCAAACAAAGTATAGTAGGATTTTACATCATGATATGGAAGAAAATCACCAATGCAATTTTAAAATGTCTCTGTAGAGAAATCATGCCATAGAAGAGGAATATGATACCTATTTACCTTTTCTGGTGGAATATATACTTTGAGTAGTTAGTTAAAATTTGAAACTCTGTTATCAATAAAAAATAAATAAATTATAACTGGACTGTTTACAGAGATTAAAACAGCAACAACAAAAACCAAAAAAAACCAACAAAAAACAAGGCAGTTAGAAGGGAAGCTAACTGATTAACTTGAAAGACACAATAAATAACATTGAATACAATGACATTATTAACTCACTTTAAAAACTCTTAAAGTTTTGACATTCATTTCCAGATGTGGATGAAATTCTGTGGTTTAGATTTTATTTTCTTAGAACATTTTTAATAGAGAATGATAGTATTTTTGAGAAATATATATGAAAAATGAAAATTTTAACTCATCATTATGTGTTTGTAGTGAGACAAATACGGCATGTAAACAGGAATAAACCCATATTTAGAAATTAGTCTTTTTAGTTGCCATTTTTAGTTTCTCTGTGTCTGTCTTCTGAACAAAAAAAATAATTTAAATGCTTAGTACCTTGAAGCAGAAGGTCCTGAGAGACTCCTGTAAACTTACTTTATTGAGGCGATAATCCACTGCTCTGATGGGAATAGGCATGATGACATACTGAAAATAATAAGGGTGCATCAACATCCAAAAACGAGATGGTGCTGATTAAACAAGAAGGTTACAATTTTGTTTCAAGAACAGATATGAGAACAGGGAAATTAGGTCAGAACTTTAGGGGGAAATTGGCAGAAACAATAGCTTAATGGTTTAATAGTGTCTGAAGGTGTAAGGACTCTGATCAAGTGTCTGTGGATAAAGCCTAGCATACTCTACAGGAAAATGTAGATATAGTAATAAAAATAATAGTTTTCAAGAAAACTCCCTTGGGAACATTTAAAATTAAATTGTCTGCAACACTGGTGTCTTTGTGGTGAATGGCAGTTCTTGCATTGGATAGAGAAGGAACAAATATTTCTTTTTCATTAGAGATGTCTGGGTTTGTGTGAAGAAAAATTCCTTTTAAAACTTGGGCTTTCTCAAGAATGTGGTGTCTGCTGTCAGTATTACAGGGAGATTGTTTCCCTTCCACGCTTAGTATTTAGTCAGTGTAGCAAATAATCTAAATGTTTGTGTGATGCAAGACTGTGTAGTACATGCTGCCATAGATGATTCTGCTGCAAAAAACAGGATGGGACAAACACAAATGAAAACCAAATACCATGTCTGGATTATGTTGTAGATACACATGGTAGTTTGTATATCTGAGAGGAGGAGGAGGGAAAGAAATTCAGCCAGCAAGGGCAAATTCCTCAAATAAACAGGAAAAGGTTGTGGTTTCACCTGAGGGGAAAGGGAGTACCTTGGTTTCTTCATACTAAAATATGTTATTTTTCACTGCCCAGATGCCCTGTGAGCATGCTACTTCATATGGCACTGCTGGAGAAACTTCAGGGGCAAAACACATTACTGACAGCACTACAGTGTCATGTCCTTTCACTGTCTCTCTGTCCTTGGCTCTGGTGAGGCCACTCTTGGAATCCTGTGTTTGGTTCTGAAAGGCATTGAGGGGCTGGAGCGAGTCCAGAGAAGGGCAATGGAGCTGGTGAAGGGTCTGGAGCACAAGTCCTTTGAGGAGCAGCTGAGGGAGCTGAACTTCAGCCTGGAAAAAAGGAGGCTTAGGGAACACCTTATTGTTCTCTGTACCTGCCTGAAGGGAGGGTGTAGTGAGGAAGGAATCAGCCTCTTCTCCCAAGTGACAAGTGACAGGATGACTGGAAACGGCTTCAAGTTGTGCCAATGGAGGTTTAGCTTGGAAATTAGGAAAATTTTCTTCCCTGAAACGGTGGCCAGGCATTAAAACAGGCTGCTCAAGGAAGTGGTGAAGTCACCATTCCTGAAGGTATATAAAAGGCATGTGGATGAGGCACCTGGGGATCTGGTTTGGTGGTGAGCAGGGTGGTGCTGGGTTTATGGTTGGACTGGATGGTCTTAGATATTTTGTCCAACCTTAAAAATTCTATTATTCTGCTTGAGCAAGAACAATTAGAAGCACATGTGCTTTTTTGTGTGAATTTGTTTGTATTTTTTATTCTTAAAGCTGGTTCTGTTTGGATGCTCAGCTCCTGAATAAATATTTATGCACCTTATCACAGACAGCAAAACTGTTTGGTGTGTTTGTTTTCACTTTGCTGTTTAAACACTCTGCATGGGATACACAGCTCAGGGGCCATGAATGTGAGCAGCTGAGAGGAGAGCTACTCATGTGCCTTGGCCTGGCTGCTGGTGGAAGGGTCAGGGTGAGCATCCTGGAGGAGTGTAAGATACTCTGAGAACAGCGAACAGGCTCATAGCTAAGCCTTACTCATAATAAGGACGTTAGACTTTTGGAAAATAGAAGGAAATAAAAAGGCCTACCTTACAAAGATACTGTTATAAAGTAAGAGACAGTGTATCTTTAATAATTTAACTTATTGTGCTGAAAGCACTGAGCTTTCCACATATATTTCTGTATCCTGTATTTTCTGCTCAAATTTTTGGAATGGGAAGTTGTTTGGGAGTTTTTAGTTTTGGTTTTGTTTAACTTAAGCAAGCATGTTTTTAGATACCAAACAGTGTCCGTGTCATCAGGTGCAATCATTTCAAAAGAAAAGCAGGAAGTATACGGCTTCACTCTGGTCACTACAGAATACCACCACATAACAGTGAAAGTTTTCTGATGTTTACATATTCCAAGTACTTATGATTCATGCTGACTTTACTGCATTCATGCTGACTTAGGTTTCAAAACCTAAGCAATTAAAAAAAATTAAGTGTATTTTTATCAAATTAGTCAAGGAAGATTTTTGGGCCCATCTCCAGGTATGTAGACTTGGGGTACTTGGTGTCAGTTTGAGAGGTCAATTTTTATTGACTACCAGCGATGATAAAATGCAGTGGATTTTACTCTTAAATCACCTTTCCATCCACTGAAGAGTACAAAGTCACTTTAACGAAGAACTCTGACTGATGTTGCTGAGCAAATGCAGGAAGATTTAACACAATTATCTCTCGGCACATTCTGCACTTCACCTGTCAGCTATCTTGAAAGAGGTAGCAGAAAGCAGCTTGTTCTGCTTTCAGTTTGAGCAAAATTAGTCTTCATGTTCGTAATTATTCTGCTGCATAATTTCACAGGCACCAAAGAAACTTCTCCACAAGTTCTTCGATAGTGACTTTGTGTGAAAATCCACCATTCTTTTTTCATGGTGCTTGATTAATCTCCTAGCTCACACAGCAGTGTTTGTATATCTCTTTTTTTGAAAAGACCATAACTATTAACACATGTGAGTGACTATTATTTTAGCAAGTTGTTTGCTTGAAAAATGAGCATTCATTCCCAAAATGCTCAAAATAAACTTCCATAGAGAAGTATTCATGAAGAGTGAATAAATAAGAAGGACACGTGCAGTGAAATCACTGGTGGATCAAAATTTGCCTCAAATCTTCTTCAGAAAAAAATCAGGAAATGCTAGCAGATTTCCAGGTAAAAATAAGTATTCTTGATCCTCAGAGAGTAGCAGCTCCAGTGAAACACAGCAGTAGTTGTACACAAATAGATAAATATTCAAAGTCAAGGTGGTGAGTTAGCCATCTGAATCTCATTGAAGATAATGAGGAACACATGGCCAAATCCCTGTTTTCAGTATGGAAAATTCATCCTAGTAACCCTACGTAACATGAAAAAAATGTTAAATTAAACATTGCAGCTTTTAAAGACGTTTTAAATGCAAAACACATCCTAGTCAAGTTACTAAAAAATACTAAAAAATCCATCGTTATCTTGGCTGTCCTTAAAGAAATTGTAACAAACATCAATCATTATAATTTAGAAAGATAATCTCCATTTCATGTAAATGAACTACACAAAGGATGCTTTTCTGTCTACTAGCAATACATGCTGCTTGTGTCTTCTAGAAAAGATACAATATAAGTAGGAATTCTTTGAGAAATTTTGGCTTTTGCAGAATCTGCAATTACAAGAGGGTGAAAAAAAAAAGTGCCATCAAGGCACGAATTCAGCAATGGCACCTAAGTAGCAACCACTTACCCCCAAAATTGCAGGGATAAACTGAATACTTAAGTCACTAATGACATGCATATTTTTTAAGGCTGGCATAGGTACAGACACCAGCTGCAAGAGAAAATATTTTAAGTTAAAAAGGTTTATGTAAATGGCAGTCCAAGATGAAAACTCATCCTATTGGAGTGATGCAGAGTTCGAAGAAGGGAAATGATTAAATGTGGGAAATGTTTCTTGCTTGTTGTGTGGTGTACATCATTCTATCTTTTAAGTATCATTCTTTCAAGACTTTGGAGATAAAGAAGCCAGAAAACATTTTCTTTTTTTTTTGCTGTTATTGTAGTGTGAGGAGAAACTCAAAATTTGCAGAACAAAATGGATGATTTTCCTTTCAGGAAAGGGAATGAAATCTTGAAATCAGAGGATAAAGTCTAACAAACGCACTGGAAAGGAGATATGATGAAATAAAATGCAATGGAAAAAAACCAGAAAATTTGGAAATGGAGTGACTACAACCAAACGGACTAAAATAGAATAAAGGGCAGTGAAAAGGAGCAAAACTTTACAAATTTAATCCAATTAAAATCCTGACATCAGGGAAGGAAGGTAAACAAAGTGTGAGGAAAAGACACTAAGGAAATGAAAGGCTAAAAAAAATGGAAAATTCCAAAACCAAGTGAAGACACTAAAAATTAATGGGATGACAACAAGTGCAAGGAAATGGACCAAAACTTGCCCAAATAATCCTCATTGAAATCACAAGATTTCTTTCTCTTTCCTGAAAGTGCATCTTAGTCAGATGGACTATAATTTTTCCACTTTGCTTTGGCACATGCCTACCATCGCAGTGCTTTCCCATAATTACTTACTTCCAGTAGTAAAGTGTTGGTCTTTATTTTGAAATTAAGTTTCCATAATGTGTGTAATATAAGATATAAAATTACAGAATACTGAAACTGATGTAAAAGTACATTTAATCTTTGACCTATACAACAAACTGTTGCTTTGAGACTATAAAAATTCATTTAGTCCCCAGGTTATTTTCAGGGAGACATATCAGACAAATAAACAAATGGAATGTTTTATGCTGAGTGTTTCTATTATGACTAGATATTAACTTTGTCTCATTGAAATATGTAGCATCTTCCTCACTGCTTTCACTTCTTCCAAACATAAGATTTTAAAAATCTCAGTCACTGAAAAAGAAACGTGCATGATTTCATACCACGCTGACAAGGAATTGATTCCTTTCCATTAATAGATGTTGAAGCTGTCAACATCTTTTCTCTTGAAAAGTATCTCCAGTTAGAACATTACTCTCATATTTTACAAAATCTCCTTTTCCATGCTATTCTTATTTTTCTAGGCATTTAGAATTTAATATGTCCCCTTGGTAATTGGGTACAACAGAAAAAACCATAGAATGAGGAAGATGAGGAAGAAGAAGAGGAAGATGGTTTATTAGACATAAAATAGGAGAAGTCTACTTAAACCATGAGAGAAACTCATCCTACTGATATCAATTAAGTGGGAATAAGCCCTTGTACATGTATCAAGGCATACATATGGCACATATATATGTATTTACTGTCTTTGACCATGTTCTAAGTTTTATGAATCCTAAAAAATCATATTCCAGCCTGATTATCCTGGGTTATCCAGGCAGAGTTATCTCAGTCCATAGCAGTATCTAACTCAGTGATATCTCACTGAGTAACTGTCATTTGCTATCTTGGTTTTTTGAATGTATTTGACCAGGTTTTTAAGTCCATAAGGCAACTCTGTGGTCTAATATTAACTTCAGCATAATATGGACACAAAAAACCCCCAAAAAACAAAGTATTACTGTCTTGATCTTCTATGAACTGAGATATGAAAGCTGGGAAAAGTTTATAGATTGCAGATGGGAAAAACTTTGGTTATTTCAGAAAAGATTTTGCAGTACATATGCAAAGTACATACATCCCCAGATCCAGCAAGTACCAGGAGATGTATTTATGCAGTGTTACATGGTTACTTAGTGATAAGACTCTCTGAAAACATCACTAGTGCCTTTATGAGATTTCCTGCAGCTTTGATTTCTCCTGTCCTTCCTCTTTTCTGCTGGTGGTTGGTTGTTTAGGTTTTTCTTGGATTCTTTTTCTTTTTCTTTTTCTTTTTCTTTTTCTTTTTCTTTTTCTTTTTCTTTTTCTTTTTCTTTCTTTTTCTTTTTTTTCTGCTTTGCCCGCAAGAAATAAATATAGGCATAATTATCTGTGGTGATCTGTATTTTGGGATTGTTCTACATCATACTGAAATGAGCCAAAAGACTTCCACTGAATTCTTCAAGTGCCTCATTAGGCTCTGTTACTCTTCATTATATCATATCTGTTAATGCCTTTTATTTCTCTGGACCATCTTTTAATGCAGGCTTATCATAGCTTCTCATAAAATTAATATTTTCAAGCACCCCACTTACCTGGCTACCATTGCAATTCTAAATCTATCTATCTATCCATCTATCTATCTATCTATCTATCTATCTATCTATCTATCTATCTATCACTTCCATGGTAAATGTACTCACAAATTGGCAGGCAAATCCAGACAGATGGTAGTCCTACTATTATCTGTGTGAACAACATCTCTGAATATTTGAAAATATACAGAGGACTCTGTAAGGCTATTAGGATACTTGGAGGACATTTTGATAGCTTAGAACAAAGTAAATCTTCTTGTAAAGACATTTAGCAGGAATAGAAACAACACAGCTGATCAGGGACCCACAGACTCATAAAATATTAAGGGATTGGAGGGGATCTTTAAGATCATCTGGTACCAAGGTTTGAACACTGCCAGGGTTGAGGTGTCCACAACCTCTTTGGGTGACTTGTTCCTGTGTTTCACCACTTTGACAGAAATAATTTCTTCTGTATATCTAACCTAAATTTCCCTGCTTTCATTTTTTTACCTGTTACTCCTTGTCCTATCACTACAATTTCTGACAAAGAGTCTGTCTCTGGCTTCCCTGTGGGCCCCCTTCAGATACTGGAAGGTTGTTATGAGGTCTCCACATAAAATTTTCTTCTCCAGCTCCAATATCCTCAGCCTGTCTTCCTAGGGGAGGTGCTCTAGTCCTGTGAGCCCCTCTGGACTCACTCCAACATTTCTATGCCTTCCTTAGCTTAGTGGCTCCAGAACTGGATGCAGTGCTCTAGGTGGCATGTCCTGAGAGCAGAGCAGAGAGGCAGAATCCCCTCCCTCACCCTGCTGGCCACACTACTTTGGATGCAGCCCAGGATTCTATGCCAAGCTATAACCACATTCACTTTAATGTGGCTCCCCTACTTCATTCAGTATATCTGGAAAGAAAATGAGACTCTGCAGCTCTGAGAGTTCAACACCTTTGGGATGCACTGGACTTCTTTTACGTGAACTGCATTTTGAGCACAGCGTTAATCACCTGCACTTTGTATATGTCTGGCTTATTCTAACCAGACAGAGAGGGCTCATGTGCTCTGAGCATGCCCTGAGGCTGTTTGGCTGGGACCCACCAAAAAATCTCCAGCTCCGAGCAGGTTGTCCTGCTGGGGGCTGCTAGTAAGGGGCTCTCACACATCTTGACTCTGTCAGTAAATCCATACCAGATTATCCTAAAGATGTTATACACATGCAAAGATCCCATCCAGAAAATAAGCAGGAGACTCAACATACTGAAGGCAGAAGGCTCTGTTTTTAATTGTTTACCTCTTGTTACAGTCTTCCCACATATCTTTCCAAGTTCAGGTTTTGCAGTCTCACAACCCGAACAGTGACTTGCCTTACATTTTGGTGGGATTCTGGCTGAATTGCATTCACCTGCATTCATCTGGATCCTGTATAAGAGACACTCAAAATTGTTGCAATTACCTCCTCCATGACTTAAATGATAGTGAGCAGAAGCAGACTTTTTTCTAAGGGGGAACCTACATGGCTTGGTACATTTAAAAAAAAAGGTTTAATTTCACACTTTGAGATTATTCAGTTCAGTTTTGCAGTGCCTCCTGGGAGACAAGTATTTTAACTACATGCTGTTTCAGTAGAGACCATAATTCTGTTTACAGAATGTTTGGTTTAATGCAATTCAGTTCCCCACACAAATGCTAAATAAAAATATGACAATAGCATAGTAGATAGCTAGATGCATTAAATATTACAACAGCATTCTTTCTGACTTACAAGAGGATGTGAAAACTCAAGATTAAGCTCCTAGTCTCTAACAGATATCTATTACAGACATAAATTGTTTTGAAACAGGACCAATTGGCTGCATGCTGTCCAAGAAGTTCTTGCAATTTCTTCTGAATATTCACACATATATGAGTTAGTGCTGAAGCTAGCATGAGAAAAGCACTATGCATCAAAAAGCCCTGCTTCTTATCAATGAACAATGAGAAACATTGACTGCCAGTGAGCAAAGAACAACTATTTTATAGAGATCTTAAATTGCATAATTTTTGTCTGTTTTCTAATGCTTTTCCCCTTCACTAAAGAAACTGCTAAGGCACTAGGATTAGTAGCTGTAGCAGAAGCTTAGAGGCTCAGTGTTGTGCAGAAGCCTCCATGTTACTCAATTGACTCATTTCCTTGCAGACTAAGCATGGAAGAATTGTTTATTATTCACCAATAAAAAAAATAGAACCACGATTTTCACAAACAGTGAAATGATCTCACAAGCTGTTAAACTTAACTGAAGTTCACTTTTCTTAAACATCAGCTAGAGACAGTTCCTAATTCCCTGGTGGCAAGTAAGGCCTAGCTTCAAGATAGGAATGGTGAAAACTCCCTTTAGTCTTTAGGTGGACAAAGGAGTTGTGGAAATGTGTCCTCCCTGGAAAAGGACTTTCACTGTTTGTATGAATCAGAAGATGGCTATTGCCATTTTAGTATTACTTCTTACCTTATAGACACATGAAATAAGAAAGTGATTCAAATTCTAAATGTCAATTTCATAGAAGTCTGTCAGAGGTCCTGAGACAAATGCCTGTAGAACTTATTCCTCAAACTTTTGTTTGTCTGCATTAAGACTGCCTTTGCCTCTTCTGAACACTAGTGGTGCCTTATTTGCTTACACTACTTATTTGCCTCAGCTACAGAGAGTGTCATTGATTTACACACCTGATTTAAGACTCAGAAATTCACTTGAGCATCATGTCCATTTCACTATCTGTATTTCTGTGGTGCAGAGCATTGTCCTTTGTCTCTGGACGTTAAATATTCCTCTGAGTCTTCTTCAAGTCTCTCCTGAGAGATCTCTTTCACTCTACCTGCAACAGATGCAATGAACACTCTCCATATGAAGTTTCACTTTTTCACAAACAGTGGAATAGTGTTTGATTTCTATTTCCATTCCATTAGGCAGAAGATCTGTAGACTAAAGGTTCACTCAGTTCTGAATTCTGCTCAGCTTTGGGCAGCTTCAGTGAAGTAGTTCACTGAGAGTTCAGCAGAAAAATGTTCAACCCGAAGTACAACACAATAAATATTTAGTGTTAAAGGGTGTGGTATTCTTTCAAATTTCAGGAATAAAAATACAGAGATGCAGAGAGGTGCAACATGAAGAGACACATACATCTACAAGTTCTGCTTCAAGAGTAGCTTTGTGAGATCAGTGGTATGAGAATATTTCCCTTTTGTTTTTATTTCATCCATCTTTAGGGAATAAATCACAAAAAAAAATAGTGCTTGATTAACATATAAAGGCCATTTACGTCAAAGTATTAACCTGAGGAATAGGCTTGAAGAAGAGTATGATCCCATCTATTACTGATTTCTACATGTAAGTTGTATGTCATCAGAAACAAGATTGATGTGCCTAATTCAGCAAGAAGTAGAATGAATTATGAGTCTTTACCTAAGGCCTGTCTTTCTTTAAAACATTGTCTCCCTTATAACTTCAAACTTCTTGGTGAAATGGAGAATAGGTGTTTTAATCCGGATAGTCCTACCAAAACAAAGGAGAGAAATGCAGTCAGTTTTGACTTAGGAGTCATCCTCAGCCACAATCAGAGGTAAGAAACTGAATGTGTTTGAGCAATAGGGAAGCCTGCAGGAAAAAATAAAAAGAAAGGGAACAAAATGGTTGAACTCAGTCTTGGGAAGCATGTAGACCCGTATCTGAAAACTGCTTTTCTAATGCAATGCATGACTGAAACAAAAGACTTGTTTATATTGAAATTGTAAATTTGAGCACAAACCCTATATGCATTAAATGGATGCAGTTCATGCTTGAAATATTATATGAAAAAATGCAATAGGAATATGATATCAAACTGTTATGGTGTCTTTGTAGTGACAATGGCTGAGTACCAGAAAAAGACAAGCCATAGCAGAAATAAGAAGCTTCTCTTTTTGCCCTGCGTGTTCTGGGGAATATTTTTTCTTTTTTCAAAAGTGAACCATAAATAAAGAAGAAATATCTGTTTGCATTTGAATTTCTTAGCTTAATTAAAGACACCCTAACAAATTCAGTAGATTTCAAGGACAGGATATATTAGATATGCATTATTAATAAGCGAATACAGATAGAAGTAATTTTTAAATAAGTATTTATCGTATTTCCAATAAGATGTGTGATAATGCTCAATACTGCACAAAAATACCACCAAAATAAATGCACATTTGTAAATGTTTTAAAATGAAAGTGACAGTTATTGACTTAAAATCATGAAACGTAAATAAAGGGTTGGGGGAAAAGGGAGATGCAGAGATGCAAATTCCAATTTTCATTTCCTTCACAGAGAAGGGAAAAAACCCTGATTGATAGAATCATTTTGTCGTGTCCCATGAGACATCTATGATGTTTCTGTCATGTGATATGACACAGATCAGATTTGACCATATACTTGGAAAAGAGTTAGCTCATATTAGGAGAAGAATTAGTATTTCATAATATGGAATAACAGAACAACATATTTCTAGTACATTTAATTTGAATTTCTAACTATTTCCCCATAGATTAACCACCATGATGAAAGCCATGATATTGTCAGAATTTACAGTGAAGATGAAAGAGTATGAGGCCACATTCCAAAGGTTAAACTTGGACCAACTTGCCTTTAAACTTTTAAAGACACTATATGGAGCCATGGAGAAATTGTCTTATTTCTTTTTCATCTCCTGAAGGATTGTTTTCCCTGTTTTTTAGCGCTATGCAGGGATTTAAGGATTATCATCACTATTTTTTAAACATGAAGGCAGTAAAGCCTCTACTATTACACTAAGCCTATGATAAGAAAAGAACAAAATAATGCATATCTGAGTATCCTTTCAATAATGCAAACAAACACAAATATTTTTAAGGCAAGTGTTAGTAATTTTGCAAATTATACATTTCATTTACATTTGTTAGTTATAATTCTGGAATTATTACTTATCATTTAAAAATTTCAGCTTGAAAAGGAATCTCAAGAGGCTATGAGGCAGGTCTGCAACATTGAAAATATCTAGTTTTGTCTGATTGTACAATGCAAAGACATATCTCCTGTTTGACTTTTCTGTAGTCCATGCCAAGAATCCATCAGCAAAAATAAAGTTTGACATGAGAATTAAATCACAAACAGCATTATCTTCATGTACATAATTGATCTTTTATAAAGAGAATTTCTTTTTCTTAAGACTTACAGAGATTAAGGTCACATCACAGTATGTTAAAATATACAAACCTTGATAATCTTTGGCAGATTTATTACCTACCACACACTCACAGATCCCTGTGAATCTGCAGTTCTTAACATGAACAGCTGCAGAAGTAAATAACCAAACATAAGAGCTTGATGGAAAGAGAAAGATACCTACTTGTACTCCCAGCGAGGTTCTTCACTGGAAAGCTAATCAAAGAATCATTCAGCAGAAAATTTAAAAACAATGTTCAGTTTGTTTTTGCAGATGTTCCAACTTTTAAGCTTTAATTTATGGTGCAAATATGTCAGTAAAACAGCAAATACGAGGGGTTCAGCTTGATGAAATTTGTCAAGAACTTCCAAATTATATTTTTAAACTCATCTAATTTAGGAAAGTTTTCTATATGCAAATACTTCAGAGCCGGCTAGTTGCATAGGAGAAAGCATTTAACACATTATGAGGTCGAAGAAGGAAAGAAGAGTAAATTTTTAGCCAAGTGTTATGTGGCATGAACTAAATATGTGGATTTTAGGTTTGGTTTTTTTGTTTGTTTATATACTTTCCACATTTAAGTTGGGGAAGGTTTCTGTAGGAAACTTGCTTATAGGGTCTCACAAGACAGTCTTTGAGAGTTTTTTTAATGCTTTCTAGAGCTGGGTTGTTGACAGACATCATGTCTTTGTCTGTAAGTCTTTAAAACTTTCTTATCCACAACAATTGTTCACATGAACAGGGTGAATATTGTATTCCTAGCATGGTGCAGGTAACACTGTTCTTAGACTGTTCATGGCAGCCCTGTAGTGCCTGTAGAGAGGAATTGAACCATATTTGCTATTGTCATAATTTTTGTCATTGGCAGCCAGGCCCATTGAAGTTGTGGGATTTGGAGGGAGACAGTGAGCAAGTGAAGGAAGCTGGGTTCCAGGCACTTGCTCTCAACAGCCATGTTTTGCCTTCTTTCAGTTCTTCAGAGGGAGGTATGTGAAGTCCTGCAGAAGGAATATGCAGCCATTGCATCATTTATAGCTTCACTTGGTGAAAAACTCATATTCACATGTATATTTTAGTGCTTTTTATGTTCAGCAAAACTCTTTCTTTATGCAACTGATACTTTGTATCATCTGCAGTTTTATAAATTATTACTTCATTTCCAGCTTTCTTTATGATTCCTCATCTTAGCAAAAGCAAGACAGATCTGGGAATGAAGCTGTGTCACTATCAGAAATGTTAAGTAGTACAGAACGCAGAGTGCCTTTCTCATTACCCAAGCAGTATCAGTTGCATCCTCTCTTGTTTATACTGGCTTCAAAGAAGATACTGAATCAAGTTCAAAGTACACATTGCTGTTTTTTAAGCATTCAAGAGGTCCGAGGCATTCTAAAATTAACACAAATTAGAAGGTGTATATTGTCACTCTTTTGAAAGAGCAAAAGTCATAGTAAAATACACTTTTCCAAGACAAAAAATTTTCTTAGAGACCAGAATATACTCCCTGGGGAACATAAGGCTTTAAAAAACTGCTTTAAATAGCTTCCTTCTTCCTCTATCCTCTGTGTTTACGATAAACTCACATCCCAAAACCAAAATAACTTTATCTGTCCTTCTTTCCTTGGGAAGACAAGAGAAATTATAGATATGGTTGTCATATAGAACAGCTGGGTGCTTTCAAGTATTAAGGTAATAATCACAGAGCAAGATGGAGTTGAACAGAATACAATAGCATAGCAACCCCATCCACAGGGAATGGTATATTTTTGGCTCACCTACAAGGTTTGGGAAAAGAACAGTTAGACATCTCACTACAGCTCTGCATGCTTGAAATTAAACTTCATTCTGCACTCATGTCCAAGATCACTCTCAACCCAGCTAGCTGTAAATGAATAGTTAATCAATGGTCTAGGGTTTAAGACTCTTGGCTATACTTGGCTAGGCTGATTGCTGAGACACCTTGCCTGGGGGAATCATATAACTGTGTTGGTCAATGAATCACCTAAATACAGATGGACATGTGAGCCTGAGCCTCAGACCTCAGCTCTGGTCTCAGTCCCTGTGTGACCTATCTGAGCCAGATAATTAACTAAAATAAGCAAATTGCTCTACTTTTCATCTACTGAGAATCTGACACACTTCTTTCTCTCTTATCACCTCTCACTAAGGTCCAAGAATCAATTTTCACCACATCGTCAATAGCAATATGGGATTATGAAATTACAGCCTATGAGGAGGGAAGTTAAACTAATGTGAAGGACATTTCCATATTTGGATGCATAAGAACTCATCAGACAAAACTTAACATATCAGAAAACTCATGTCCATATGAGTTTTTTTGTCTCGTGAGATCTCAGAGTGGAGATGCATATAATCTTCTTTGGATATTGATGATTTGAGAACCTTTTTGAACAGTCATTAAAGGCAAAAATTCACTGGGCTATTGCAAGGGAACATGACAGAATATACACATTCAGATTATTCAGTTTTTAGCCCTTGATATGAGCATATTTAATTGCCTGTACAGTTACTTTTGAGAGCAGATAAAAAGGAAATGGCTGATACCTTGATTTTAGTCAATTCAGCTGCTTGAGTTCACTCAGTTGCCTGAGTGAATAACTGGACTACTGCAGAATGAAATTGAAATGTTTAACCTAGGGCTCACACAAGCAAGGGCTTGTTCAGCTGGGTTGAAGTGTGACACAGTGTCCCAATATCTCGGTAGCATTGAATGACAATATCTCTGGTCTGGGATTGTGTAGCTTGGATATCAGTCCTTGTTCAGGTCTCCACTTAGTCCCAAAGTCTGTCCTTATGAGTGTAAAGTAAATAAAATAAACCTAGATGTTTATTCACTCAATCCTTTTACCTTGCCTTTTGCTTTTTACTGTATTCTTTGATTTTTATTCTGTCATGCTGTCTCCTCCCATGTATGTGTCTCAGCTTTGTTCCCTGAGCTCAGTGAGTCATAGCTCTTGCATGTTAATTATTAGCTATTTCCTCTTATCTTAGGAAAAGGAATGGAAGAAAGAAAAAGTCTGGCATCTGAACTTATTTCACTTACTTCCTGCAAGATTTTGTTGTTCAGTTCCAGTGTGGAAGTGTCTTTCTCTTCACACAGAGAGCATCCTATGCTGAGTCTTTTGGTTCCTCTCCCAAACAGGCTTTTAAACCACATATTTGCATTCATTCCAATAGCATAATTTTAAGCTTTCCTTTCTTCTCTCTTTCTATTCTTCATCCTCCACTTGAGTTGCTGACCCCCTGGTCATTTTCTGTTGGCAACAATAAGAGTTATATGTGTATATATGTTGCCAGAATGATTAATTCTTCATGACTGTTTCATCTCATCCTCATTTTCATTTTACCAGGCCTTTCCATATGTCCTTCAATATTTCATTTCAATAATTAAAGTTTCCAATGTGATGCCTATAATGCAAAATCCATCAGCATAGTCTTCCCCCCCCCCTTCCTCTTTCTTTCTCCTTGGCATGGTGGGAGTCACTATTTCTACAAAAGTCTGCCACAGACTCTGGGCTCTGTGCCTTTGGGAGAGTGAATCAATGTTGGGAGTCACTGAGAAGCTGTGTGTGCCAGGGAAACCCGCTATTTCAAGTGTTCCTGTTCCACTGTTTTTTTTTCCACTCTGGATTCTTTTGATGGTTTCCAGGTCTCTCTTCTGGCATTTGACTGTTTTATTTCCTGTTAATACTAGGAAATATCACCAAAATGGAGAAGTAAAAGAATTTTCCAATTCTTTTGATTCAGTTCAACTTCAGATTACAAATGAGAAAGAGTAGCAAAGACATCTAATAAATGTGAAATTTAATTATGTCTAGATTGCGGTTAAATTGACATAAATATCCTCTAATGCTGAAAATAAGAGATGTATGGAGGTATCTCACAGATCACAAATTCATTACTAAAAGAACAATTTTGATAATATGTTGCCAACTGGTGCAATTATGTGATTCTTTTGTTGCTTTACTCCAGTTTACTCTTTCATTACTAAGCACATTAGACTATGTGAATACAGGACTGCTAAGATGACAAGCAAGACTATATGTTAATTTTCAATGCAGTCAATTTATTTTCCCAATCATTACTGTTTGAGGCTTATATTTTTCTGTTTGTGTTTTTTTTTTACTGCAGGTGTTATGTCTCATATAGTTGTAACACTTGTAAGGTCAGAGGTCTGGTGAAAATAGTCCTGCATATACCAGCAATCAGCAACATCATTTTCCATCAGATTCTAAAAATAAATGTTCTGACAAGGAATAGAAACTCTAAGCCGCCTTTTCCACTTAACTGAGACGTCAGAAATTTTTTTGGACAAAAGAAATCAATACCAAATACCTACAGTAAATCAAGCACTGAGATCTGATCCTGGGAAGAGGGACCAGGACATTCAACGCATTTAAGGATACTATTAATTTGCCTCAAGGAGCCAAATTCTAGATGCAGTGTTCTCATAGATCTCCATGTTTTCTCCAGGTGATAGGACAATTCTGGTTTCATTCAACTTTGATGTCCAGGCTGAACAGTTTAACCGATATTCTCAGAAAGGAGCACTAAGACTGAAGAAGTCTCACAGAATTTATACAATCAGGGTCAGTTCTAAAGAATATAAAACTTAACAGTTTATTATTAATAGGTGCTGACCACCTACCAGCCACAGCTTGCTTTAAAGATTTAGATTAATTTAGTCATTTAAATTCCTCTGCCAGTGAAAGTGTCAATTAGGGTTAGCCTGCTGTGATCTTGCTGCTCCTTGCCCTCCCTCAAATATATTTGCATGCAGAACCAACTCACATTTAAAATAACTAAACTCCTCTCACTTACAAATAAGCTGCCATCTAACACCTTTTCCTATATTTAAGGAGCATTTATTTTCCCAGGAGTTAGTTATAGGAAATGTTTATGAAAGGCTTGAGACAGATCCTCCAAGATGTACTGCTTTGATCCATGTGGACCCATGCTCTTTCTTTGACATTTCTGGTCTTTTCCTTAACAAGTGATTCACTTCTTCCCAGCATTACTGAATCGCAGAATAAGCTGAGTTGGAAGGGCCCCACAAAGATACTGAGTCCAACCACTGGCCCTGCACAACACCATCACCAGGAGTCACACCATGTGCCCAAAAGCATTGTACAAACTCTGTCAGGCTTGGTGCTGTGACCACTTCCCTGGGGAGCCTGTTCCGGTGTCTAGCCATCCTCTGGGTGAAGAATCTCATTATAATATCCAAACAAAACCTCCCCTGACACAGCTTCAGGCCATTCCCTTGGGTCCCGTCACTGTCACCACAGAAAAGAGATCAGTGTCTGCCCCTCTTTGCCCCTCACAGGACTGCACTGAGGTCTCCCCTCAGTCTCCACCAGGCTGAACAGACCAAGTGACTTCAGCTGCTCCTCACACAGTTTCCCCTCAAGATGCTTCACTATCTCTGTTGCCTTCATTTGGACACTCTCTAATAGCTTAATGCCTTTCTTATACTGTGGCACCCCAAACTGCTCCCAGCACTCGAGGTGAGGCCGCCCCAGTGCAGAGCAGAGCAGGGCAATCTCCTCCCTTGCCCAGCTGTGATGCTGTGTTTGATGCACCCCAGGACACCACTGGCTCTCCTGGCTGCCAGGGCACTGCTGACTCATGTTCCACTTGCCATCGACCAGGACCCCCAGGTCCCTTTCCAAGGTGCTGCTTTCCAGCCTCTCATTCCCCAGTCTGTCTGTACATCCAGGGTTGTCCCATCCCAGGTGCAGATTCCAGCACTTTCCCTCATTTAACTTCATATGGTTGGTGATTGCACCTCTAATTTGCCAAGGTCTCTCTGCTGGGCCTTCCTGCCCTCAAGAGGGTCAACAGCTCCTTCCAGTTTTGTGTCATCTGTGACCTTGCTCAGTATCCCTTCCAGTCCTGCATCCAAGTCATTTATGAAGATGTTGAAGAGCACAGGATGGAGCCCTGTGGAACCTCACTAGTGACAGATCACCAGCCTGATGTCACCCCTTTCACTATAACCCTTGTCCCCTGAACCATGCTTGGGTACCTGGATGTTGTTGTGCACTTGGCAGTGGAAGCCTATCAGGATGCAACACAATGGAGGTTCTCCAGGGTAATGACATCCTGCTCCATTCACTTCCCGCCTCTCAATATATTTTTACCACAGCTCTAAATGTGATCAGGCATGTCCTGGTGCAAAAATATACCTCTAGGATGAGGGTTACCACTCTTGTGACTCTCCTGCTCACTCTAATTTAATTAACTTTTTCCTTCCCCTTCCCCTTCTTCTCTCTCCCTCTTCCCCTTCCCCCTCCTCTTCCCCTTCTTCTCTCTCCCTCCTCCCTTCCTCTCCCATTGTCTGTTGTTCTACCATTTCTATTTCCATTTCCTCCTTCTCCTCCTCCTCCTTGTTCTTGTTCTTGCTCATCTTCTTGTTCTTGTTGCTATTCTTCTTGTTCTTGTTGCTATTCTTCTTGTTCTTCTTCTTTTTCTCTTCTCCTTCTCCTCTTTTTTTTCTCTTTCTCTATATTCTTTCTTTTCCTGCTCCTCCTTCACATAAAGGACATAGAATGGCCAGAGAAAAAATCACAGTTACTTTGGTCACTATTATGATTCATCACGGGATTTCTGACAATGAAAACATGATCCACCTCAGATTCTTTCACTAAACCAGACTGCTGCTTGAATGAGAAAATCTTATCTTAAATTGTGAATCACAGACTTGCCTGGAGGTGCAATTTCAGTTTCAAGTCTTTATGTTTCTGATTTAATTCAATTGATTAACAAATGTGCTTCTTAAACTGAAATAACATTTCATAGGAGTTATATACTGGTTGAAGTGCAACTTTCTCACTCAGATAAATCTATGAATATACAATTGACAGTTGTTGTAGCTTTACATCCTTTGAGGAACAGATACAGAAAGAAATTTTGGCATAACATACTGCAAACAAGGGAATTTTTTTTTTATCAGTGTTATAATATATTTTTATTTCTTATGAATATTCAAAGAACAGAACTAGAATGTTAGGGAATAGTGTTCATAGAAATTTTGATTAAAAAAAAAGAAAAAAAAAAGCATCAGATTTCCATGTTTCATTTTCAAAAGTATGCAAGAATCTTTGCTTGATGCCGTCTTTCCCGGCTTCACTCCTGATGCAGCCAACACTCTCACTAGAATCAATGAGCTTCTGCCCCTCTTAGCAAAGGCAGGGTCTGAAACATCCAACATTGTACCTCAAGTCTTCTGACACAGTGTCTTAAATGCTGCCTTTGCAGCCTGACCTCCTTCCCTCCTGATTCCTCACAACCAGACCATCCAGAGTGTCTGCTGGGTGTCCAACACTCTTCACAACTGACCCTGCCTTCTTTCCTGTTGCACCACAGCATGGTGTGTGACAGAGCCATAACTGTTTCCCCAGAGCTTGCTTCCTTTGCACCCCCATGGCTTAAAAAACCCAACAAACAATAAAACAAAACAAAAAAACAAAACAAAACAACAAAAAAAAACCCAAAAAACCCCAAAAACAACCAAAACAAAACAAAACAAAAAAACAAACACAAAAAAAAGTGAAAAAGCCAAAAGAGCACCCTGTTGCTGTTGCTGTTGCTGGCTGGGATGGGGATGAATCGTGTCATAGTTCAGAGCGCTGTTGTCACTCTGGCACCGAGTCACCACGCTCAGTCTCTGCCAAGACGGGTGTCAGCTGGTGAATTATAACATTGGCAGACAGGACAGAGATAAGCAAAAAAACACAATGACAGCTGCTACACAGAACTATTCTTTCTGGCCTGCTGAATACAGTAATACATTGTGTAAATAAAGACAGACAGCTTCATTATGCAATTGTCTGTTACTTGGTCTCTACGAAAGAAGTACTATTGATTCAGGAAACTATACCCAAGCTCATCAGACTAATGTGCTCCTGCTTTTGGACTCCCAGTGTAGCAAGAAATATTGTAATGTAACTCTCTAACAATACTTCTACAGAAATATGTGCTCAATGGGGAAAGAAGGTCCTGGTGATAAATCTAGTGATTTTGTTTCTGATAAATGCTTCTAACATCTATTTGAGTGCAGAGCAAAATGTGAAAACAGATGCACTCACCTTGCATGGCAAGTGTAAGATTTAACAGGAGTTAACAAAAAATCTCTACATAGAGATATCACCCTATCATTCCAGCAGTGCAATTGAGGAAGCTTGCTTTTTTTTTTTTGTTATATTTTAACACAAGTGGCAAGGAGGCACCACATGGCAAATTATAATTGACAAACCACAAAAATAAGCTGCAGTTATCTTACTGTACTGTGGTAATTAAAATGTTGTTTCTACTTTCTTTCACATAATAATCTTTGTAAATAATGCAGGCAGTCACTTTAGAATGTGAGATGCAAGAAGGCAACATTTAAAGAATCTTTCAAATGGCCCCATTCACCTTTGCTTTAACCTGAGAGCAATGAGCCCCTTAGCTGAACAAAATGAGGTGAGAAATGACTGCAAAAATGTTCTCATGGGTGAAAAGCAGATGAAACTATTCATTTTGAAAATAAAGGAAGGGAAAGTTAAATCAGAAGCATATTGTGCTGGATGTTGCAGGGGATCCGTCTTTGGGAGTGCTAGGGAGTAGAAGTCTCAAAAAAAAAAAAGTAGGAGTATAAATAGACTGTAAAGAAAGGATAAGCAGTGTTATTCTCAGCAGGAATTAGTCAACTATCCAAAGCTCATGAGAACGATTCCAGTTTTCAAGGGGCAATTGTGTCTGAACTGGCTCAGCTATACATTTGCTGGGATCCTGGAAGCAGTTATGTGAACTGTGAACAGAATATTGAGAAGGCAGAAACTGCAAGGGAAGCTACTCCTGATTCCTAAACTGACTCTTTTTCAAGTGGAAAGAAGATGTGAGGAAGGCCACGGCTTATTTTAAGCCCCTTTTAGGTTTCCTTGCACTCGCATAGGAGGTTATCAGTGCTGTGCAGTTGTTTTAGAATGGTGATCCCTGAACAAGTCAAGTTAAATTGTTTTCATAGATGTATTGTTAACCAAAGAGTAGCACAATGATGGGGAAAGGTCTTTCTGGGTCTTTTTGCAACCTGTGTTTATGCATACACTCTGGTCTATGAGCAAGCTCTTATCTAGCCATCTCACAGTCTGTGTAGGAAATATGCAATCATCTGACTTCATCCAAACCCTAGGTGACCTCTGCTAGAAAAATGTTAAATGTATTAACTGGCATGGACAATTCTGGAGCTGAAGTTTCTGCATAGGAATTAAAGGAAAGGGGTACACCTGGGCCAAAACTAGGTGACAATTTTCAAAATGCTTATAAAATCACATAGTCTGCTCCATTTGTATTTGAACACCATCAGTTTGTGGTTCATTTACTCTGCTGCTTCAGTTATATGAGCAAATTCACACTGCAAGTAATGTTTTTGTTGTGACTGTGTCTGTGATTTTTTTTTTAGTCAATTTTGAAGATATTGCAACCATTAAATTAGGGATTAAAAAATGCAATAGTTTTAAAAGCTGAAAAATCTATTACTGCTTTTCAGTGAGATCTTTTCTGGAATAAAGTATTCTAAATATAGGAATATATAGATTCTTATTAACATATCTGAGCCAATGGCTGAATTAATATGCTTAAAAAATTCATGAATCAGATAATTTAAGTCTTCTTTCTGTTTATCTTGGCAGTTTCAGTGGGCTTGGCTTAACTATTTTTTAGGCCATGATTGCTCTGAAACATGGGCAACAGTTTGGAAACTTGTGAACTCAAAGAGAGCAAGGTTATTGGTAATACCATTTAACCTAAATTTTCATCATTTTTGAAAAATAACTACTCTGGGACCTAGCCAAAGGTAATTTAATATGGCTATGCTCTTCACCTTTACTTCTCATTGCAAATGTGAAAATAATAACAACATCGAAAGGAAAAATAAGCACAGACTCAGCAAATAATATAGAGAATATTTTCTCACTTGAAAACCTGGATTTTCTAGCCCAAGGAGCAGGTTTAGAGGGCTTACAAGGGCTGGACACAGCTGCAGGATCTTGTGAGAAGCAAAAAGTTTCCTCCTTTTACCAATTCTTTGCAACCAACAATATCTTTCTCCCATACCTGCTGGAATGTTGCTAGAGACTCACATCCAGAATCCAGAGGGTGAGCTCTGCATGCTTCCACCCACTTCCTCCTGCACTGGGAGCTGGAATCCCATTTGCATGACCAAAGCAGGAGAAAAAGAGGATGCAAAGACTGATTACTATGGTAAAAAGTACTTTTCTAGTACAGGTAGAATCAATTAAATGGCTGCAGTAATTCTGTTACTCCCACCATTCTCTGCTCTGAGTAGATCATGCTTTCTCTAGTCTAACTCTAAATAAACATATGCCCGTATCATCACGTGAGTGTTTTTCATCAGCACGCCTATGCAACCAAAACTTGGACTTTGCAAAAGAATTATTTCAGGATGTAAATAACTTGTTTAAAAAGTAAGTGAACGAAGAGACAATAATGTTTCTGAAGAATATTGGTTTTGTCAGTAACAGCTGCCTATATTTAGTTATTAAGACATGAAAGTGGGATAATATCTTCCAGTGTTACAAAACTTTATGCCCATATAACAACTATTTAGGCTCAACATGGTATTCTTTCATTGCTATTGTCCATAGTTCTCCCCCTTACTCCCAAGTTGTGATGTGTTTCCAGCTAGAATTGTATTGTAGTAATTTTGGACATGAACTCCAACCACTTTTGTGGTATTTCTAGAGCTGTGAGTGGCTGAACCATGATTACTTGGCTTGAATATCATAACATAAAATATATATTTTTAAAATTATTTCTGCTAGCTGTGCCTAGATGAGGCTCTAAATACCATTCCAATGTTATTTCTTTTATTGTGTCTTTATTTCTTCAGTTTGGAGGGGATAAAAAGTTGTGCTATGCTGTAAGCAAAGCTGCTCACAGGAATTTTCAACATTCCGAGAAGCTGGAAAACTCCAGAGAGTTTTCTCGGAAAAGTGTAAACCAAGTCATTTGAAGAGCATTCTATACCCTAAGACCCAAGCCAGTGGCTTCACAATTGACTTTCCAAACTCCTTTCTGCACGTTAGTTTGAAGACGCTAGTGCAGTCTAAAACTTGCTTGCTCCCCCGCTCCCGCCCCCGCCAATCCATGTGCCCAGCATCCACTGTACTAATCCAGGGCAAAATTTAACTGCATGCATAAGCTGTTTAGTTTGCAGCACAGATAGTTCAAATTACAGGAGATGTTGAAAACAACACAGGTCTACCACAAAATGGCAAAACTGTTCAAAATCCAGGGAGGCAGCTGTTTGAGAGTCTGAGAGGCTTTTCCCTTGAATCTGCTTTCTGAGTACACACGTCCTTGCCTCAGCCATAACACAGCCAGTTCTAGCCAGACAGTTCCTTGCACCCAGGCAAAAACCTAATCAGACCCTAGTTTTCCCAATCCACCCAAACACATTTTGCATGCTCTTCAAGCCAGATATTTCCTGAAAGTGATCATGACCTCAAAACTGCTTATTGCAGCATAGTTGCAACGACTTCTCAGAAGTTCCTTCTCCTTTGCACTAGTATTAAAGAAAAATAATGCAAACCCTTCCTTCTGCTCCCCCTCCCTTCCTTCCTTCCTTCCTTTCTTCCTTCCAGGAGGTATGCATCATGAGGTAAAGGGGAACTAGGGGGAAAAAAAGCTGTCTTAGAAAGAAAATAATAGCAAAAGAAAAATCCTGATTAATATTTTGAGGGTCCCAGTAGAGTTTAAGGCCATGTTTTGAATGTGCATGGACATCTTTTTTCCTCCAACAGGTGTTAGGATGAAATCCCTAAATGTATGCTCCCAGCAAATTCATTTTATTTTCTATTATTTTTCTTGTTTTTATTCTTCACTCATTATTTACTACTCAAGCAAAATTTTTGTTTTCTACAACTTACTCACTAACCCGCATCATTCATTAATCATGTTGTAACACTACATAACAGAAAATAAGAAAGGAACACCAGCTTCCTGCCAGGCTTTTCTGAAAATAGATGCCTGTTTTCTAGGGTCTGAATACCTTTGGGTAGTCATCTCAAGTATTCTATGTAACTTTCAGAATGATGATTCAAAGATTGAAAGTTATTTCAAGCTTTCTTTAGGAATTCTCAAAGTATTGTGAGATAGCCTGGAGTCCACTGTAGCAAATGAAATACAAGTTAATGCACATGCAATTAAAACGCATCACATAAAATAAAGTACACACATGAAAGTTTCACCTCTCTATTTCTTACCAGCTGCAGATCTCTAAAGAAGAACTTTTCACAGCATCGTAATCCAATTTTCTTCAGTATAAAAACTATGTTTAAACATATAGTTAGTATTAAATAAATCTGTAAATTTTTTGGACTATCCTAGTAGTCCATATAAAATGTTACTATTTATTTGTGAAATAAATATAAGCATATATAACTCTATTATTGCTTGGGCATTTAAATTTCTATGCTGATGGCAAGTAATTGACCTTCAAAATATTATAGTAAGCTACATAAATGTTAGTATTTCTATTATACAAGGAAGGCAAGTGGTGCTTGTAGTTGCCATAATTTAAGCAAAGACTTTTAAAATGTCAGCAGCAAGGCTTTATTTGAAACCTTATGCACTTTTGAACTCCAGCTTTAAACAACTTTATGCCCCATAGCAAAAAAATCATAAAAACTCCCCTTCTCTCTCCCTTTTGCCATGGCTCTCCCTCCCCCAGTCTCCTAGACACTTTTCCTTACATCCCCTCTCACAACTACTGTGAGATGTCTCACCTCAGAAAACTGAAGCTATTTTGTCAGGGTATAATCTATTCTTCACTGAAACAATGTCTACACACCAGTGAGTGAAAGTTTGTTCCATTATAATTCTGCTTATTTTTGCAAGAGGAGAATCTTCCCCAGTGTGTTTTGTCTTCTTTCTTGTTTAACATATGGCAAGAAAGTCACTATGGAGACTGTAATTTAGTAACTCCTAAAACGTTTTCTTCCAACATCCTGAACTTCTTGGCTGTGTGCTAAATCCTTCAGTGCAAGAGGCTAAGATACACTCGGGATTAATTTGGCCAAATAATTTCTCCTGTTTACTTGGAAAATCTTGGCCAAGATGAAATTTGATTAAAAAATGAAGAAAACATTTTTGACAAAACATTGTTCTAAAATGTGTTTTCCATTTTATGCTCATCTCTGAAATTTAGAAAAAGAAAATTCTAACTGCAAGCAGAAACAAAATCCATACTGAGTCTAATTACTCATCTGATGAGATATCTGATGTGATCTTATCTGCATTGGTTGTACATGACTGGATCCTAAAGTGAATACTGCCAGTGATGCACAGACCCATTTGCTAAATAAGAAAGCAGACATGAAGTCAATCTCAGAACTAATTTCTGGTTTAGAAATAAAAGGTTGGGTACAGCACAAAATATTGATGCTAGGCAGCTGGGTCCTTGAGGCCCTTCTGAGCCCACAGAGGGTCAGAGGGATATGGGACAGAAGACTTACACTGAACTTCTCCAGTTCCACAGTCATTGGCTTGGTCTGTGAGGGGATCCTGCATGGGTAAGCCTTTTTTCAAGACTTATCTGCCATGTTTCCAGATGAGGAAATCTACTGCTGCAGTGTGACCCTTCTGAGTTGTGCCTGTTTTAGGGATGGGTTAGTGTGTGCTAGGTCTGTCCTAGTATTCAGCTTCTCTCCTGAAGACATAGACACACCACATCACTTTGCCTGAAATTCCTGACAAATTTATGAAAAACCTGTCTAAAACAGTTACACAACTTGGGACCTGTGCTGTCTGTGTTTGTGTAAACTTCATCAAAGCCTTGATTTGACCTGAATGGTCACCAGTGCAGCTTGTATTTTAAGTGACCTGAATTTGACATTGATTATCTATGGATTGTACCTATGTAGACACATGGGAAAGGATAAGGGCTCACCGTGACTTGGCCCAGCAAATATGACTTGTCAGGGCAAAAGAAGAGTGCAAGATACTTACTATAGAGGCTAAGAGTTTTGATGAGGTCTACACCCATTTTCACAATTTCTTTCCACCCCAGAAGCTGCCCTGAGGCAAGTATTCCTTGTTTCTGCATAAAGTGCCCTTGCTTCAATGTTGACAGAAACATTACAAGTTTTCTTCCTACTGCCACTTGGCAGTGATTTTTAAAAACAAGCTGTAGGCACAAGCAGCAATGGTGCTAATTTATTCCAATCAACAGTGTGTTTGGAGAGGTGAAACTAAGCTGAACCTCCATCCATTTCCCCAATAATTAAAAGCAATTATGCAGCCAACTTCCCCTATCCAGTGCATTACCAGTTGTAAAATTGGCCTAAAAAGCTGTATGACAGGGATGGGATTGAGTATTTCTCTGACGTCATTACATACATGGGTTTTTGTTGGATTTTTTTGTTTGTTTTTTCAGACATACGGTGTCTCCTGAGACACTCTGTGCTTTAAACATCAGCTAGCCATTCTACTTAAAAATCCTGTGAATGTGCATATTTATGTCTGCCATCTCTGCTAGCTTTGCTCTCACTTCTTAAACTGGTCTGTGCTTCTCCCTGACATCCAGCCTGTCTCCAATGCCCCTCTTGCTTCTTTCTCCTCGCTGGGGAGCACCTCTTGTGAGACTGCATGACAGCAGTGCTGTCACCATGTCACTCCCTGCGGATGTCACAGTGAGCTACACCTGCCCCTCAAGCTCACAGGTATCCTTTGGCCTTTACAGAAGTGGCTTGGATCTAATTTGAAGTGTCTGTGGGAATGATGACTTGTCCAATGAACAGTGCAGTGTGGTGCAGATCACAGCTATGTGGTCTTTTCAAATTAGCAGAGCATGTTGCCAACCCAGCCAACAGTTTTGGGGGCTCAAGTAAATCAAGGGGAGTGAAGGAGGATGATCAGCGTCCTGAACAAAATCTGTGAGGTAATGAGACACAAAAAGCAGAGCCTATGTCAAATGCAGAGGGGTCTGTTACAGCCTTTTGCACTGAAATACGGAGATCTTTAGGACAGCTGTAGCTGGAGAGTACCCTAAGTGTCATACATTTCATTGCTATTTTAACCATTGGTTGAATTGCTCCACAGTTTGCAGTGTTGATAAAAAAAAAAA
>VXBI01010137.1:3515025-3542912 GCA_013397375.1 Toxostoma redivivum | reverse complement strand
AAAAAAAAAAAAAAACCAAAAAACATAGAGAATATTCATATATACTTTATCTAGAAAAAGTTTGCCACTTCTGGCCAGAAGAATTAGACTTTTTAATTCTGTGTGAATGAGGATATGGTGTAAAGGTGCTGCCCAAAACCCAGAGAAACAGCTTGTCTACTGTCCTTTTCTTGCACATCAGCTTTTATTTTAATAACACCACATTTATTTCACAAATACAAAAGCACCTTCTTGAATATTTTGTTTCTTCAGCTTCACATCCCTGATACACTGGGATTGCATCCCTTCCTTCTTTGCTTTGCTGGGGAAATCCTTCAACAGAATCACGATGTTTATGAGCAAGGTGAAAAAAGGAAAGTAAGAGCAACAGGACACTTGATTCCAGATATTACCAAGTACAGGCTAGCAAATAATTTAAAATTTTAGAGAGGTGGTCTGCAGTTTTGGATAGGCACAGCCTACAGTTAATCCCCTCAGAATCTAAAGATACTACTCTGTTCTGTTTATGCTCAATGTCATTTAACCCACTGAACAGCTGTGTGTACACCATTAAGCGATGCATATATTCTATCAAAATTATTATAATGCCTTGATTTTTTTACCCTAAAACAAGTGTTTGCTGTGTGTGGTGTTACACTGATTTGATGAGATCTGCAGGGTTCTTTGAAGATGAAGACTGCTAAATATAATTACTATTATTACTATCATGTGAAAACCCACACTGTGTATTTAGCTCAACAGAAGGAGGGAGGGCTCCATATTTTTGTCTTTTTAAAAATATGTAAGTGCAAGGTTAAGAGCATTGGGGTTAAAAGCAGTCAAAGACAGTGTATATTAAATGGGCATATTTGGCAGAAAGCAGGGAAAGGACCTGGGACCAAAACACAGTAAACAGAGCCAGAAAACTGTCAGCAAAATGTATTTCTGCAGTCAAACAGGAAAGTGCCAGAAAGTGTGTACAGGGACACAGAAAATAAGACAGAGGAAATCATTCCAGACACATACATGTGACATTACAATCTAAAAAGTGGGACACTCCTATCCAATTTTACACCCTACATTACAAAGGTAATCACATACTACAAAAATCAGGCACGGAAGCCTAGCAAAAGGAAAAGTCTAGAAGTGCTGAAGTAGTGGCTGTACTAGATTTGCAGTCTCTGGAGAGAAAGTGAGTCAAAGCAACATAGGATTCAGCTTGTTACCTCTTTTCTGATTTATGAATTCAAGCATACCAGAGGCATGGTGTCAGTATTTTATAGATTATTTTTTTAATGTGTTGTTATATTTAGGGGAAAAATTGTATGGCTTCAGTGTATGACTGTCTTCTATAATCTATATTGAGATAGTACTGATTTAAGAATATTTTAAGTGTCACCCACCAACAAAATTTTGTGGCTGATGTTAATCCTTTCAGTTAGAGTAGATATCAATAAAACAAAAAAAAATTCAATGTTTTAAATAAATTGTATTTATTTAAATAACTAAAATATTGGAAAATGTTGCGGTATTCTTTTCCTCCCTCAAAACACTTAATGTCTCTTTTATACATTGAAAGAGAGCAACACTCTATATACACTTATTTTTTGTGCTCTTTCACACTTATTCTTCACCATCATATTGACATTATCAGAATAATATAACGCTGTCTCACATCTAGAAAATTTAAATATGTGTACATCTAGAATTGTTTATAAACATGATCATCCTTTCTTTGTCCTGCTAAATAAAGAACAGACTTTGTGCTCTGATAATTTGCTTCAGATATTCTGTGTTCTCTTAGCACCCTCTGATATAAAGAAATTTTTCATTTCTATGATTTGAGCAATAAAACCATAAAAGCTACCAACAAGTAGCTGCAGGTAGCTGTATGGAGGAGTCTTGCTTCTTTACAGTCCCTGACACTGTACAAGAGTTGTGCAGAATGATAAACCTGTAAGTACATCACTGCAGCTTTTTTAAAGATATAATTTTTTTCTGGCTTTACCAATATGTATCTTCATTTACCTGTGTTATAAACAGAGTATATATACTGAAGCTGCAGGACTTGTAGAAGAAATGCTGGTCATCATATTAATTTAGTGTCATCTTTCATGCAGAAAGACTTTTATTTTTCCCTTGTGTCAATGCACCACTTTATGAAGCTATAGATCACTTTCATGTTCCTGAATCATGTTTAGTCATTTCTTACAAATCAAGTTAGTAATAACTATGAAGCTCCATTATTTAGTGTCCATCTCAGTTCACTCATTTCAGACTGCTACTGGCCTCTGAGTTAATTATGGAATGTGTTAAATCTTTATTGCCTCTTTTATGTTGTAACAGGGAAGTAAGGCTATGGAGAAATTTGCCTTTCTCCAGCTGAATTTAAAGCTCTAGGAACACAGCTGAATATGAATTCTGTAAGTATGAACTCCATGTGAGTAGTAGCTCCATCCCCCTGAGATCTCAGGGATTTTTAGTTCTGGACAAACTGCCCATCCACTAGCCACACAGTCTCAGGGTGCTTGTGAAGCTGTTGAATTTCCTTGTCAAATGTCCCTGTGAGATGACCTTGTTCACCCCAGTTCCAGCCTGGCATTTTGTGTTACTGGGCAATATTTCATCCCTTTTCTCACTTCTTGTACCGACCCCATGCCACCATCCCCTGTATAGCCTTACCTGTATACTTGCACACCAAAGCCACAGAGGCTAGGAAGAGGCTTTAGGTGTGACCTTAGGTCTGGTTCAGATGAGATACATGCTAGATAACATTACACCATCGATTGCATGCCTTTGTTTTTGACACATACAGGTCTGCCTTCCCTCCCCTCACCCCACCAAAACATATAGTGCCTGAATCACTGCTTGCAGAGAGCTATTATTAAACTTGTTTTATTTGAAGGGTAGAATTTAATTGCCATAGAACTCAGCTTATTTTTAACTGTTTTAATTTAGCAGATAAATAATAACTATGCATAAAATTCAAAAGCAATTTGTCAGGGAATGAGACAAATGTTATTCTAATTTCTTCTTCAGTAGCAAAATTTTTAAGGCTAAAAATCTGATACTGACTGATTTTAGCTATGACTGTGTTGGTCAACCAAAGAAAATTCCAATGTACTTGGTAGGTAGGAAGTCAGAATATGGGACACAGCTTTTCTTCTTCATGTAGACCAAGAGCTTTCCTCTTGCTCTAAATTAATTAAAATTAACATCTAATAAGTACTGTTCTGTGAATGCTTCAGTTTCAAAATAGGAGCTATTTTAAATAAAATAGAGCTGAACTTCAGAGACAGCCTTTGAGTAGCCAGCTGTCTGCTTATGTCAGCATTTGACTTTGCTGACACTCTGTCCAAATGCTTTTGTATACAAGCTCAGCTTTCTTTAAACACTTCGGTCAATTTAATCTTGGCTGAAAACACAACCACTAGGTCTATGATGACTGTTTGAGTTGGCTGCAGGGTAGAAGTCAGTTTCTGGCTAGGTAGCATTGACAGAGGAAGATTACACTCCATGGATGAGGGTGTTCCCTGTATATTTGAAGCATGGTCATTTAAAAAACATCATGCCTAAACAATGATTGCTAGTTAAGAATGTCCTGGCCATTTCCAAAGGGAAATATGGATTTTGGAAGATGATCTTATTTTGATTCCATGAGTTTTGAACATCTCCTGACAGTAAAGTGGGAGCTCCTTGCTGAAGCTTAGAAAAGGTAAAATTAAACATCGAATTAGGGCTGGATTATCATAATTTTTTTTCTGCAGTTTTGATGGATAAAATTATGTTTCATATATTTTGGCCATGGAAAAGACCAGAAACTGCCTGTAGAGGCACAGGTGGAAGCTCCTGCTGCTCCTATGATTCTGTTTTTGCCAGCAGCAAATCAAAAGTTCAGTAAGGAAGCAAAGCAACAACAGTGGGTATATGAAGTATTCCTGGGCAAAATGGATGGAATTCAAAACAAGCTGAAAAAGGACATAGCTAGGTTTGGGGGAAAAAAATAAGGTGCCTTGTTACAATCTTCATTTCACTATTAGAAGAATTAATTCTTATACTACTACTGATAAACACAATTCTTGAGAGAAGCTCTTAAGTTCAGCCTTTGGGTCATGCACAGCCCAAAGCACATCCATAGCGTATCTGTGGTCTCTTATAGTATAAAATTTGACATATGTAGCTACCCATGTCCAAGTATTCTGTCTGCATTCTGTTTTCACATTTTCTCATGTCAACAGATAGCCAGCAGCAGTATTGGTAGATTAGTTTACAAATGAATACAGTAAATTGATATAGTTGCTTATTTTGTCTCAGTTCTGAGCATTGTACCAATTTATTGTTCAATAAG
The DNA here is from genome assembly GCA_013397375.1 of Toxostoma redivivum. Lineage (NCBI taxonomy): Eukaryota > Metazoa > Chordata > Aves > Passeriformes > Mimidae > Toxostoma > Toxostoma redivivum. Next base: position 3,538,585 of record VXBI01010137.1, on the reverse strand, counting down.
GAGAACTTACAGTTCAAACCAGGATTTTATAGAGTTTCTTCCAAGCTAATTCAATATTTTTCTCATGCTGGATTGGACTTTGTAAACGCTCTTGATATTAAATTATTTTTTTGTCTTCTAGATTCTCTTTACAGTGTTTTCACTTTCCAGCATTAGTAGATATTTTTTCACAAGTATCAAGGGACCTTACCACATCTTTTACAAAGAGGTAGCAAATTGGATTTCTTCCCTATTAAAAAACAGTAGAAAACAAGTCTAAGTTTTAGACTAAAGGAGAAGCAAACAAAGAAATAATAAAAAACCCCCAACAAAACAAGCAAAGCAAAAATAAAAGGACAAAAAAACAGAAAAAACCAAAGCCTCTCACTCCTGATTTACTGTGTTTTCACTGTTATGAGCAATTCATTTGGAATCATACAACTCAGTTAATGGCAGACTTCTATTCAGCCTTTTCTATCCCACCAAAGTATCTGCATATGTAACAGGTATTAATCTATGGGTGATAAAGCACCTAAAAGAAAGCCAATTTAGAGCACAAGTTCAGTAGAATGACTCTACCCTCAGTTAAAAGTAATGGAGTCTAAAAGTCAATAAATCATTGCTAGAAGTTCAGATGTACACACCATCTAATGTTGCTATAAAAAGCTAGCAGCCCTGTAACTTTCTCATTTTGCTTTCAGAACTGTGTGGAAAAGAAAAATTGTTGTATGACTTTTTCAGAAATACGATTTTTTTTTCCTTAAGGGAGAGAAAGGATGAGGACTTGAGGAGAAGAAGGGAGAGAAAGAGGGCACCTGTCCTTCTACACTTCTTATTTATCTTATTTCTCTTCTTGGAAAAAAAAAAAATCAGTTGTCTCTTTCTTACTAATACAGTCCAAACCAGTTACTTAGTTGTCAGTAACTTGAAGACAAATAAATTAGGACAGAAAAATAAACCTGAATTCTGAAGTTTCAGAAGAGCATGAACAGAAGTAATAAACAATGTTTAAAAGCAGCAGAGTATTAGTGATAAGTCATGGTTTAATATTTCAATGTTATTACTAAGACTTTCTTGAAGATATGCTTTCTTTACACCTATTTCAACAGTTGCATAACTATTAAACTGTCTGTGTAATATTGGAGTTTTCCTTTTCACCTTCCTGAGATCAAGTATGTATTCAGATAATTCTGAAATATGTAAAGAACAGATTTATTTTGTACACAGTACTGTAGATTCTTTATCCAAAATAACTCAAAGCTTTCATTAAAATGGCATACAGCTGAGCATTAGGTTTGAACACACTGTACTAAAGCAGCATGTACTGAACATAGCAGTCAATCTAAGGTAATGGATTAAGTCTTATGAAAGATATCACTGAGTAAAAGTCAAGCCATAAGAAATGTATTTAGTAAAAAATGCTTCTAAATGGGTCAAAACCTAATCTGGCATAACCAAAAAGCATCCTAGTTATAAACGATATAAGCTGTCATATTGGATGACACAAAAAGAGGCTTTGGAAGAGCACAGTGAGTGACCGCAATTCTAAAATTAACTAAGATGGTACAGATAATGTTCATTGTCTGAAGCTCTATATGTACTATAATAATACTCAAATTTTTCAGTAGGTTCAATCTTTTAATCCTGCAAAAAGGACAAGATTGGCCTAATATACTTGAGTTTTTAATCCTGCGGGCAACAAAGCTAATCTGCCTAAATCTTAAGAATGGTCTACTGACCAACACACAGTTGAAACCTGAGGTAGCTTGGAATATGGTAGGGAGAACATGGAAATGACTCTTTATCCTTCTAAACTTCATGTGTCCAGTACAATTTCTATAGTAGTTCTGGCATTGCTTGTGAAGTGACATATTTAGATGCTAAATTTCAGCACTGTACCCAGCTTTGGGTCTCCATGTCCAAAATGTATTTAAGAGGTTAAGCAAGCTGGGGCTTCACCTAGCAAAGAAAAATAAAGGGCAATATTTGATTTTTTACAAATTCTTTTTTTTTTTTTTTTTTAAGATAAAAGCATCAGTCACTACTCAGTTGCCTTAATTGGACAAATATATATATATAATGTTTTCAATTTTATTTACAGTTGTCTGTTAGCAAATACTTTCTCCTTTTTTCTAAATCTTGAACATCATTTATCAGCTTAATTTTAGCTAAAATTTTTTGATCACTAAGGCTCAGAAGCAATAAAATACAAAACTGCATTGTTATCACTTGATTTAATTTATATAGGGAAAAAGTTATGTATATTTACAAGGACATCTTAGCAGTGTATAGTATGAAAACAATTTCAATCTACTTCTCAGGGAAATGTGCACAAGAAAGTAGTCTGAGGATACAAGAGATGGCTAAAGTCTGAGGAAGATAATGAGAAATTATGTTGTGATGCCATTCTGTCAGCCATTGCAGGACTATTGCTTATTTCAACATTTTTTAGTTTTCGGATTAAGTTATGGCTCCCTGTAGAGATAAAGTGTATTGGCAATAAACCTGTTTTCTTTAGCAGCATTTCACAGACCCCTGAGAAGTAATCCAGAAACCCCTAGGAGCTGCCTAACATAATGTCAGAATAGGTTTATGTGCTTGAAGACACGTATGAGAAATTTAGTCTGTAAAGGCAAAAAAGTATCCTGACTTCACACGACATCTGGAAAAATAGCCACTTGGTCCACGGTTATTTTCAAATGTCACTGCAATGGAAGTTAAAAAATTAAAATTGCATGCAAATAATACATATGTTCATGATATAACTATTTAGAAAGACAATGGTGAGAAAATTAAATTGGTACATTCTATTTCTTGTCTATGAGATCTCAGGGTAAAGTATATATAGGTCTATAAATGCAAGCATAAGGCATTCTGTAACTGAGAGGGTTTAAATTTGCAGATATTATTCTTATCATTATTTCTAATAATATTTAGAACTTAAAATACTGATTCTTCTGAACTTTCTGGTTATTTTGATGCCTGTAGTGCAATACATATGGATGATAACTAAGGAAATTATTTTATTCGGTTTGTAAACATATCTTGATTTCATCTAATAGAAAATTGCTGGAGAGATGGAGAGCAAAATATTGTTTTATCTCAAATCATTTATTGAAAAATAATGAAAGAGAGGCACAAGAAAAGCAGATAATAACAAAGAACTTGCCAAAACTTTATGAGAAATATGACAGATGAACAGTATTGAGTTGCTTTAACCAGACACAGATAGAAACTTCAGTGTCTTTCTTCAGTGAGAAATAGACTCAAGACTAGAACAAATGGGTTTTTTGAGTCAGAATTTTTGAGCCAACTCAGCTATATAATATGAAAGCAATTCCTTTATACAGTAATCTTTGGAATAAAGGCAAATGGAAAGGAACTGTTAATTCTTGTCAGTAACAATTATGTTGAAAATACCACCATTTTCTCTTTCTAACTATGAGAACATAATCCATTCTAAAGTATATGTTAGCTTAAGGTGAATGGGGAATTATTAGGCTTCATGTAAGTAGTCTATAAAATCAGCATTACTTTGTTACTGCGAGATTATGCAGTCTGATTAATGGAAATGGCCCAACTTGACTAAACACTGTGTTTTATTGGCTCTTTAGTTAACAGTCTGCAGTGGACAGTCATCTGGACTATATTTGAAATACAGCTGAATGGAACCCTAGCTAAATGAAAACCCACAGGCTAAAAAGTAAATGCTGAAAAGCAGGGCACAGAGCAGTTAGAGCACGTGGCACCCACTGACTGTTTTATAAATTAAATAATGTCTGAAAATCAAAACAAAAATGCATTTTCTGTTCTTCAAGCATGAAAATATTTGCTCCAACCCTCTGCGCTCCAACATTTATTTTCTGTGATGAATGCATTTGACATCTTCATCTGTGGGCGCCTGTATGTTTTACTCCCATTCTACTTCCTCTAACAGAGGAAAATCTCTCATATGTTTTTCTAGAGGTCAAAAAAAGCCCTGAAAATCTACTTAGCCTGCAACTCCATTGGACCCAAAAAAGACAAGATGATAATATCATATGGAGCATAGAAGAAGACTGTGACTCAGGCAGAAGGTAATAAATCTGTAGTATATGTCATGTATCATGTTGTAGTGTAGTAGCATGAGCAAGACTTGTTTTGGCCAGCAGGTGTGTTAGATCTGCATTGCAACTTGGAAGCATGGGGGTGTGCTATGCTCTTTTTTTTTTTTTTNTTCTTTTCCCTTTTTTTTTCTTTGTTTTTCTTTTTTTTTTTTTTTTCTTTTCTGTTCTTGCCACTCCATCTAAGCTTGGGCATCCTTAGCCTGGCTCATTTCACCGGTATATCTCCACATGGCTCGACACCATCCTGGATCTCTGACTCACAATTTAGACATGAATGAGTTGAGATCCAGCCCAAGCACTTCTATATTGATTAGATCAGACACCTTACTAGGCATCTGAGTAATATTCCTAACTCTACACATACCACCCATCTTGTGCAGTTGCATATGGAGTGTGGAATGGGCAGAACACAAGGCCAAAGACCTCAACCACCTGTGGACCCTGTGGTCAAGACCTTCATGCTCCTGCTTTCCCTCACAAGAGATCTTCTGTGTTTTTGAACCACTCAGAACTCTTCAAAAAGCAGAATGCTGTGTAGCTGGGTTCCTCCTTGCACAGCCTGAAACTTTTAAAACTTATACAGCCCAGTGCACCAATAGAACTGTGAATGCACAGTGAGTAGTATTGCATCTTCAGAACATGCAAGATATTTTAGCAACCACATTTTCCTGCCTCCTAGCAATAAAGATGCAAAAGTTCAACTTAAAAATTATCGACTCTGTATAATATCAGGGGGATTTTTTTCAGGTCTGCTGACCTTTCTCTCTAAAATTTGTGCACATCCTTTGGCAGTTTAGGTTTTGTGCAACCTTGACAAATGTTCATCTGCTGCAAACAGCCTCTTAACATGACAGTAATGTTGACCTTGAACTAATTCCTCTCCAAGAATGCATATTGCAGAAATTCTCATGGAAGTAAAAGAAACAATTCAGTTTTACACTGTTTTCAATTGCCTCACACCTGCTGTTGGGTCTAGTAAAACAGATGAAAAACACTGTTAAGATACAGCAGGAGAGACCTTAGGTCAGAGCTGTGAAAACAACTGATATTTGCTTGTTTTGCATAAAAAGAAATTATCATTTCCTCCTCTGAAGACTGCTGATAAGCACCCCAGGGACTTTTGGTTGTATTCCAGGTAAAATTCATCTTTCTGCATGGTGTAATGTAAAAAAAATCAGTCTCTGTCATTGCTGATTTGCATATAAAGGCTAATTGAATACGGGTTGGGTTTTCTCCCAACTTCCTTTTGTTGAGAGAATGTATTAGATAGATATGGTAGAGTTTCCTTATATTTGTGTGTACTCTTTTTAAAATTAACAGAATGGTTGATAAAAGTACTTAAAAAAAACCAAAAACAATGCAGACTGTCATCATCTTCGAATTGAACAGAGTTAAGAAATCATCATGATATTTCTATTCAAATCTATTGTAATCAAATATGAATACAAGTGAAGGAACAAGCAATTGCCAAGCATTCTGTATTTGTTGGCTTTGTAAGAATTGCTCTCCATACTTCTCTCAGAGGATATGGGTAGAAGTCAACAAAATCACTCTAGGCCATCAATGGAGAAATAAAAACAGTCTGGGATATATCTTTACTTTTTCTGCAAATATTAATTCACATTCTTAGGGATTATGCTGGTGGATTCTGGCTCCAGTTATCTTCTTTTAGAAGGACATAAAATATGAATAACCATAAAACAATGATTTCTATAAAAATATTCTCACAACACAAATATCAAATATAGAAAATATTTTAGAGAAAATACTTTGTTGCATGTGCCACCTCTTCAAAGTTTCTCACAGAGTGTGTTTATCATATATCAATGGGATTAAATCTTAGAGAAAGTTAAAACATCTCTCATTCAATGGGGCTCTAATGTTATTTTACAAATTTGTTTACAAAGGCAGTTACATTATCAGAGAGTCATATATTTATTTTTTAAATTCTACCTTTAAGTCTCACGTAAATTTCCATCCATTTGTACAGTGCAAGTGTTCATACAAGCAAGAATAAAATACTGGAAGAATAACATTACATTCAAGGGAAAATCTCCACATCTCCTCGAAAGTAACCCCTTTGACCAAAGTCACCTAAGGGTCATTTGTGTTTTTAAAGGTAATAATACATATATTTAGTTTTAGACATTCTAACATAAAGCCTTAAGTGAAAAAAACAAAAGTGCAAATAAGTTAAATGCCTCTTTGAAGGTCATGTGTAAAAATATCTCCACAGTTACGTATCACTATCTAGATTTAATCCACATCATGTCACACTTCAAGGGTCTCAGCCATTCAACTGTTTTAGGAAACTTTGGGGTGGTCATTTGCAAGAAACTGTAAACTTAACGATGCTGCTGAGTTATTGGAAAAATATTTGCTTATAGTTTAAAAGTGGTATATGTAAAGGTGATTCATTTGGTCTGCTCACATCACTTAATGCAATTGACCTCCAGCTTTTGGAGGAGATAAATGGATTGAGAATTTTTTTTGGAAATTCCTGACTTGGATAGGATGATTCTAGTGGCTGGCAGTTAAGCATATATTTTATTACTCCCCAGTGATTTTTTGCTTTGATTCTTTCATCCAGTTTTTAATCTCAGGAAAGGCAATACTAATAACTTCTGACTCAGTGTCTTACTAACATAATGTCTGTGCCCCTTGTTTAAGCATGAATTAGGTGGCACTTTTCTCACTCTTTTAAAATTATATAATCATGAAAATAAATTCTTTATTTAATATGTGGGACAATATCATGACAACATGAAAGGGTATAAAAGAACCAAAACCCACAAGAACATAACAACTGAAGATGTGTTTTTAATCAGTAAGTGATGCTGTCTTTCACTTCAACAGTCAAAAAGCTTTTAATTCATAAGTACTTTTGCAGATGTATATACTGATGAATATTATAACTATCAGTCACATCTACCAATCTATTAATTGCAAATTCAAAGGATCTCACCTGGTAGCAACTGGTATGACTTTAATTTGTATTCATATTGGTTATAATTACTACTTTGTAAAAAGATAAATATTATACATTTTTTCTTCAATAGTTTTAAAGTTATATACAAATCAAATATCATTCTGCTCTTTCCCTTTGAATAGTAAGGTCTTGAAACCAATGGACCATTTCTCCTTTGCATACTGTACAGCACTTTCAATCTTATCATCAGTCTCTGGGCTGGCATCTAGAATTTGGTCTCTGGCCTCCTGCATAAAGCCTTGGGTTTGGGGGTTTTTTGCTTTTTATATTAGCTGAATAGCACTGGTAACCAACTGCAAAGACAGACACGGTTCAACATATGGCAACTTCACTGGCAAATCCTTGAAGCACATCTGAACAAGTATTAATTGTCATTGTTAGTTGCATCCACCTTCTTCTGCAGTGATTACTTATGTCTTGTATCTTAGTGTTTGGAAATCTGAAGGAACATATGCTGGAGGAAATAAAATTTCTTTATTTTCCCCTCTGTACTCTGTACTTGTATTTGGTATTAAATTCATCTAAGAACTGCATTTTCAGTATAACAGCATTTATATACAGGATGTAAGGAGAATCACTTGCCTCAAGACACCAAGCAAAATAGTAATGAAAACTGTAAGAGTAACAAGTATGCAAAAGTACAAAAAAGGATGTTTCCCTTCTCTCACCTCTTCAGAGTGTACCAGTTCAGGGGACTGTGATGAGGTTTGGGCGTCCAAATCCCCTCCAGGAAAGAAGGAATCTGAGTAGACATTTCCTGCATCCCAGATGCTTCAGTCATGAGGCTGTGGGGAAAAGGGAAGCCATTACCATTGTGTTAAATATGCCTTAGGTTTGCCAATTGACCGAGTCATGGAAAGCAAACTACACAATACAACTCTTGGTTGTGTCTCCGTAAATTCACTAAAGAGTGAATTACAGATAGAAACATTGTGAGAAAAAACCAAAACACCCCAAACAACAACCTAAATTTGATTTAAAAAGTGTCAGTTCATTCAAGACAGAATGGCTGGGCCAGACTCTTAAAGGTTCACCCAGCTTCTGCTATCTAAGACAAGTTTAGGAGCAAAACAGATGTTTGGGTGCTGTTCTGGGAGCTTTTAAAGCTTTAGGTTCCCAGTCCTAACACAGCATAGTAAGGAATCTCTGTGGTATCATTAGCTGCTTATATTACCAGTGACAGGTAAGACAGTTCCTCTGAACAGCTATCTAGGCTCAGGTTAATGTTCATAGACATAAAAAAAATTACTATGAGGAGAGGAGAGGAGAGGAGAGGAGAGGAGAGGAGAGGAGAGGAGAGGAGAGGAGAGGAGAGGTGCCAACATCAGTCATTCAACCTGGGCAGCTCCCTGGACACAACTGACAGCATCTCTCAACAGAAAATCAAGCCTGGAGCTTGGGCCTCTGTCCTTGCTCTGCAGCTATTTCTTTTTATTTCACTATGGAAATGGCTTACATTCCACTCTTGAGTCTGGTTTACTGCCATCTTAGGAGGATGTAAGGAAAATTCCTATGTATCCCCTATGGAAATATATTACCAGTTTATTACAGTATTTCCTCACACACGTTTTATTTTCTTAGACCCTCAGGGGTAGAATTGCCTTACACTTTTCTCAGGAATTTAAAAACTCAGTTGGATCTGGTCATATTGTGTTCCAGCACTAAGTTGATCGTTCATTTCATTGTCATTTAGTTACTGGAAGTGATATATGGCATCTGTTTCCCTGCTAAAATTTGGTGAATAAAATTAATAAAAAGTAACATAGTGATACTGACTGCAGGTTTTTACAACCCTTGATGACAAATGTCAGAAAATCTTGAAAGTTAAGAATAGTTAAATATGTACTGAAAGCCAAATCTGGACACTTTCTAAGGTAATGTTCTTAGGGCAAAGCAATGCACAAAAATCAAAATAATTGAAACCTGTTAAGGTAAATTATGACATCCCTCTCTCCATCATAGGAAAGTTATATCCATCTTACTTTCCAAGGACTACTGAGCAATGTAAGGTCACTGTAAAAGAGTATTCAGAGGTGCAGGTGCAAAAAATTTTGGAGAAACTGTTTCTGTAGGGCATATTTTACTGCCTGTTGCTTTTCATGAGAGTTTCCATACTGAGAGAAAATAAATCATAAGAGTTCACAGGCAAGTAGTATCCTTCAACATCCTGGGCCATTGTCTAGTCTATGTGTACTACCAGTTTAAGGAGGCTTTTTAGCCAGAGTTTTCTAAATACATGCAAAACGCACCGTGTCGCTCAGGGTAGGAATTAATCCTAATAGTAAAGCCAGCTGGCAAAACTCAGCTTCCACTGGCCTAGAACATGTTGCCAGAGATAATCTTGTAATTCTGATTCAGTTAAGTGCAGATTTATAAGGGTTAAATTTATAGTACCAAGGAAAAAAAGTAATTAAAATGTTTTATTAATTAATGTGTATTTTGAAGTGCATAAAAAAATGAAAAAAATCTTCAGGTTTTCACATCTTTCATGGGCATCATAGTGTGTTTTTAGCAGCTTTCATCAGTGTCAGTTTCCATGTTTGATAGGGATAGGGGTCAATGACAGTATTCACTCTATCATTCTATATGTTGAACTGGGAACTTGTATGTAGACAAGAAAATATCTTCAATCAAATTTCTATTTTTTTTCTGAAATTAAACAAAGGTATTTATAAGGCAAATTGTCCTGCAACCTTAAAATCAAGCAGTGCTGATAGCCTGCCAACTCCAATATTTTCAGACTGGCAGGCTTTGTTAATTCCAAGTAGACTTACTGAGATTATTTCAAGGAGTCATTATATTCTCCTATCTTTCCAAAGTGACACTGAAGGTTAATTAAATCTGTAAAAGAGGTTCGTGGTTATGTCCTAGAGAATATGAACAATTACCATCCTAGCTTGTTTTTCTTGTTTACACCAAGTGAATAAAATCTGCCAGAAATGATGAGGAAGATTATTTTTCTGGTGATATAGGAGAATCTTTTAATAGTATTTATGGAGTGGATTAATTTGGCTTACAAAATTTGGGGAGCTTTGAGATGCTAGACTTACAGTGTTTTGTGTGTTTGTTGATCCAGTGTCTTAGTATGAAATATATTTGATATCTGTGAAACCTATTTCTCCACATAATTTATGTGATGACTAAGAGTCATAGAATGGTGAAATAGCTGGCATATGTTTGCATTTATCATGCTCTTGTGTGCTCAGTGTACTTTGACTTATCTAATGACCATTACCAAGAATTATCTGTTCTCTTACTAAAATACTGTTGGTTCCTAGAAGAAATAAAGAGTGAAAGAAAAAGGTAAAAGAAAAAGGTAAAAGAATATGGAACACTGTGAAGTGGATGCCTTCTTTTCCCAATATAAAAATATAATCCACTGTCTACTGAAGACTGATTTTAAAAATAGTTGTTTTTGAAATCTTTCCTTCGTCATAAAGAAACAACAATGAGGACAAAACTGGCCATGCCAGACACTCAGGTGTTGTCTGGCTGTTCACTTTCATTTTACATCAGAAAGGAAACGACCGGGTTGCAAATCCGAAAAGGTACTGTGGACCCACCAATTTCAACAACTTCACAGTTAAATCAAAGTGGATAATGAATATCTAACCTGATTATTGTGGTTCATTTCAGAGGAAGCTTTTCCACCTCTGGAGAGTGCTTTAAACCCAGTGTGATGCCATCTGATGTCAGTGGAATTGAAGCACATGCTTTAGTGCTAGGCTGAATTGAGTGCTAACTCTGAATAGCCTCAGACCTGTCCCCAGCCTCAGTCTTTGCAGGCAGACTCTGTCTCACAACTTCAGCATTAATTTGCAGAACTGAGTTTCATTGTATTTTGAAGTTTGCATAGATTTCCAGTGTTAAAAAAAAAAAGGTCAGCTAGAACCCAACTGCTTTTAAGACATGAAATTTCATAGTACTACCCTGTTTTCCTCATCTACTTGTCTGACATCTAAGATGTGAAGATGAGAAAAGGAATAAATAACTCTCAGACTTACAGTGCTAATTTGTATATGACAAGATAAAACTAGCTGGAAGGTACTTCCAGCTATCAAATCAAAGGGAAAGTCAGTAACTTTACTTATTTCTCAGAGAAAGTGGGAGACTGCATTTTAAAGGAGTTTCAACTTAATAATCATCATTAGTGAACATTGTTCTCTAAAATTGCAGTAAAGAGATCTCTGAAGAATGTAGGAATTATTCCTATTCTTTGTATCAATAGACACTTTTACCTTATGCTGGAATTCTAAGGTTTAGATCTTTTTCTCAGGTACATTAGTATCAATTGGAAAGTAATTCCCTTGCTATCAATAGTGTTTACACAGTAAGTTGCATAGTATAATTCATCTTACACTTGGGGTCTTGGCATCCACCTTTAAAATATACAATTTTCAAAGCAACCAAGTCAAAATATTTGGCAATTTATTTATTTAAATAAATTTTTAACAGGCAATTTTCCAGTATAGCAAGGTAAGACCATCCAGGTCTGTGTCATTTTCAATTACTTGAGTGCTTTAGGAATCTGCCTTCACCAGCAGGCATATTTTGAATTTTCCAATGATGAATGTGATAAATCCTGAGAAGGGAACCCTTTAATCATGAAAGAAATTGATTGTGCTCAGCAAGTCCATTAAGATATTTTTCGTGTTCCCAGATGGTCTCTTGGAATAACTGGTCTTAATTACAGCCTTTTTAGAAATAATGACTGTGTGTCATTTTTCCAAGTACCCTAGCAGATTAATATGAGCTATTCTGGGGTACAGACAATTCACCTTTTGGAGAACAAAAGATTTTTGCAGTATAAGTTTAAGAGTCCCAGATCTACAGCCTAAAAATGAAAGTTTAGTCTGAAACAGAGTAGGCACTTATGAGTACAGGAGACTACAGGACTCCTAGGCATAAGAGAACATGCCTTCAGCAACACATGAGCTTGTAGGATGGGAGTTAGGAAATCTGATACCAATAATTTCTTTTTCTGCTATCTCACTGGCCTTTCAGACTGGCATCAATGTCCCACTTCTGAAGAAATTTACAATTGCTCTTCATTTTAGATGGATGAGCCCTACATACATTCACTGAAAATGTTCAACTTCTTGTCTGACATTTAACTTTCTCTTCTCCTTTAGTCTCAGTAAAAATTTCACGTTACTAAACAGTATTTAGAAACCTGCCCTTCCTTACACTATCTCTGTTCTTGGTGTTTTCTCCAGCTTCTTGGGAAGAAGCTCAGATTTCCTCAGAACACAGTGAACTTATTTATGCATGTTTTCTGTTAACACTGCTATGAACAAACACCCTCTTCCTTTTTCATTGCCTTTGCCTAACCAGGATTTTAGTGGGCAGGATCTGAAGTCTTAGCTCGTAAAATTCACAGACAGAAGTCATCTGCCTCCTTTTTTTACAGTAAAAATCCACAATTGATTGGAAGCAATTTGCTCCTTTAAGTGTTTTTATGGCTGATTGTGGGTTGAAAGAGGAAACATATGAATTGCTAACTTGTGGTATCTCCAGAGAAAGGTAATTTCTCCTTTTGTTGTCCTGTTTTTACACATCACTGACTGCTCCTAAGTGAGCTATAAAATGATGATGCAGTTATGCACAGCAGTAGTAGAATCAAGATGAAATGTTTCTCAAGGGCCTCTCTATGTTAAAGGTAGGGCTCCCCACTGCTTGAAGCCCTGTGAATGGTCTGTTCCACTTTGGGCACTTATTGTCAGAAAAGTTAGCTGAGTTTTTGCCCTGGCTAAAAAATGCTGCATAGGCACATCCACAGTAGGAGTGTGAGCCTGGGCCTTCCTTTATACTTGAAAACAGATTGGAAGAGGAAAGGAACATTTCTTCCTGTGGACCCACTCTGCCCTCCTGGCAGGAAGCTCTTTGCAGCTGCACTGCTGGCCACCTGTGACAGCAGAACTCAATAGCTGGATATCCTGTTGTATGGCTCGGCTGCTCAGTCATCCAGCACTCCTATGTGGAATGTAAATTGTGACTTTCCAGGGTTTTAAGCATGCCAGGATCAGGTATGAAAAAAAAGACGCTGAAACTTGCCAAGCACCGATTCTTTTTGGCACACTGCAAATAATGCTTTTGGTTTTCAAGACAGGCTCATGTGTGTGGATGAGAGCACGTGTGTAGCAGCAAGACAAAGATATTTAATCTTGGCTGTGATTCCAGATCCTCAGCAAGCTATTGAGCAGCTAACGTCTGAGGGAGAGCAACTGAAATGAGCAAACATCAAAACTAGCCACAAAATTCCAACCTTCAGATGTAAAATCCAAATTGGTTCAAACAAGAATGCCAATGAAGAACCTCAGTTTTGGCCCTTCTCCACTCCTTTGTGTAGTGAAGGTAAAATTGGAGCATGCAATTTCCTCTCCCAGAAACATGGGACAGAGGGAGAAGTGGATATTAAAGTCTGGAAAAATTACGTATGAATCAGAGCTTTAGATCTTTAGATTCTAGATTTTTTTAGGGGCTTTATAAAGGTGAAAGTATTCCATGTATCCCAGGGTCTAAACAATTTGACTGAAAGGAAGTTAAGGGAGCAGATTTATTTCATGATATTGTACGTTTGGGTAAGTGTTTTAGAGTAATTCTCTTTGTAGCACCAAATCTTGCCCTGCAAGAGACCATCTTCCTTGTTTCTGTTGTAGTCTTATATTTTTATGTAGGTAAGTTAAATAAAACATAGGATTCCTGGGAATTTAAAAGTTGAATGAATGGGCATACTGTCACTCAGACTTGATTCCATCTGGTAACCAAACCAGCATGGACTAGTAAAACACCTCTGTACTAGAGATGCATTCATCTTTTCTACAGGAAGTCTCTTGGCACTAAATTTTAGTGGATCTTGCTAACTCATTTGATGTTTCTAAAAGGATAGGGAAATTTGCTTGAATGAACATCAAATCTAAGTTTAGGAGAGAAACCTGTCCATATGATCACTTGAAATGCCTATGTTTCGGGATGTTTGCTTTACAACTTTAAACATAAAAACTTCCTTAAATGCACTTATTGCTGTGCATTGATGAAAGTGGAGTGATTGTATACATAAGTTTTTTCCATGTTTCTGCCCATATGTATACTAAATACCATGAGGTTGTTTGATGTCACTGAAGCTGACAGGCTTCAAGAACTTTACATAAATTAAATAAAAAATGACACAGTTTTTCAGAACCAATAGTTCCAATAACTGGGCCCACAACCCATAGAACAGTAATATACGAGATATACCATTTTATCAGAGGTTTACTTCAAGGGTGATGTAGCAGTTATAGGTGCTCAATTATAGGTTAGTGTGTTTGAGTGTGAGAGAGAAGGGACCTATTTATTCAAGCAGAATGAAGCAAAGCTCACATGCAGCAAATGTGCTCAGAGAAAAAGGGACCCAGTAAAAATGTTGACTCAGTGTCCTCTGATAAGAGATTCAGAGACATGAGCACAGAAATTAGTTCTTTTTGGTGCCCACCTTTGTCAATATCTTAAGGTATATTGTTTCTAAATAATGAGGGCATTGAAGAAACTATACTCACGCTTTCTAAAAGAAAAAATCTCTAAGATTCACTAAACCAGACAAGTAGTTGAATCTGAAAGAAGGAATGGTGTATCTGAGTAATTTGTGATCAAAGCAAATTTTGAACCCAACTGTAATTTAGGAAATTTAATACTGAGTGGTCAGTCCTTTGTCTCGTTCCTCTTTAATAAACCCTAAGTCAGCTAAAGGCAAATCAGTCCATCCTAATGGAACACCTTTAAATTAACTGGACTTATGCCAGGATTGCATTTGACCACACAAGTGACAGAAAAAACAAAAGGGCTAACTGATATCTCTAATACGATTTTATTCAAAAATTCAGATGAACTTTCATGGAAAATGTTGTATGGTGGTCCCAGAGTCCCACTTGGTCTGGTTCACTTTCTGCAGCAAAGTAGAACTAAGTCTTGTTTTAAGTAACAACTGCCTTCTTCTATAACATGAAAAATATTAATTTGTCAAATATATATTAAAAAATACTATTAATCAAAAAAATTTGATGTCTAAATTTTTTCCAGATGAGCAAACATTGGGCTGGGATTTCTCAGAATTGACAGTCTCTCCTTTTAGTTTCATTGAGAATGCCTTTGTTTTGTTTGCAGGAACTCATCTTTCTCCATATGAGTATGTAAAAGGTCACAAGTTTCCACAGCATTTCTGCCAAACACAGTAAAAAGAAAGGGTCTTTTGAATCATGTCATATTCAAGTACACAAGCTCTGATGGTTCAGAAGAATGCTTATTTTTTTGCTCCTTTTTTCTTTTCTTATTTACTGTTAAAGTAAAAATTATAATATTAGTCCTGTTGAGTAACTTTTCCTTTTATTGAAAAACTGATTTTCTTCTTTGAAGAGCCCCAAATGTTAAGTCTACCCCGGAATTATATGTGTAAGCTCAGCTTTGCTATGAACTTTACCTAGGTGTTAATACTGTTTCAAGTCTTATACCTGATGAGAATAATTGCTGCCCTTATGTCTGATTACAGAACATACAAGAAAACAGAACACCAGTCCACAATGGTGACAATGTACTCAGAGACAACCACAGATTAGAGATGTCATTATTGTACCTATACTGACAACTGGGAGCTACAATGCAACCCCCAGAAAACATTATGGCATTTTACTGTTTATTAATGAATTTGCTACTATTATTATTTTGCATTACTTAGCTAACTATAGGTCAAAATATCTCAGAAGTATCCTATTGGCTAGATTGAAGTTCTTCATAGAAGATTAACCAATGCTCTGGATGATCTTTAACTGCCACAGTAGCGCTCATTATTCTTTTTTCCCCTCAAAATCTGTTAGACAGCTGGAATATTCCTTTTTTCCCCCCTACATATTAGAGTTGATGAGGTCCAGGCATAAGGCTATTTCAGCTTCGAACTTGGTTCTTAACTATCATAAAGATTTTATTTCAAGCCAAATGTTCCGAAGAAAATATCACAGATTGAGAAAAAAATAGGTGAGAAATATTTCTTTGAGCCTGAATAAAATGCTGCAGTTGTAGTAGACACACACACAAAGATCAAGTACATCTCATGAAAATCAGATTTTTTCAAAATCACTGCTCATGCAGAGGAGCAGATTTCCTTTCGCAATAGTGACACGTTCCAGCTATAAAAGATTGCTACATAGTATTCCTGCTAAGCAAAAGACCAGAGCATTGCTGCACAGTCTATTATGGCTCCCAAAATACCACTCCATGAATTTCAGTTAGGAAAAAAATTGGAGATCCATACTATTATTGGATAGGCAGCCCCAGGTTAGGCTACAAGAAAGCAACACAGACTGCATGGCTTTTGCAGCAGAGCAAATGTCAGCTTAAAATAATAATGCAAGACAAAAAATGTTAATTTCATGGGCATGTGAGCAAAACCTGACAACAGTAGATCCCACGAAGTGA
Source organism: Toxostoma redivivum (assembly GCA_013397375.1). Lineage (NCBI taxonomy): Eukaryota > Metazoa > Chordata > Aves > Passeriformes > Mimidae > Toxostoma > Toxostoma redivivum. The sequence continues at coordinate 3,522,064 of VXBI01010137.1, read as the reverse complement.
TTTAGTACACAGAGCAGTCAGAAGAAACTACCCCTTTGTGATGAAAGTGTGGTTTTTTTGTCTTACTTTCATGAAGCGTTCTCCCCTAGTTCAAGTGAGCATCCTGAAGGGCCATTTTTTAAGGAGGCCTTTGGAATCCAAGTAGTCATTTTTTCCTCCTAGTCTGGCCTGAAAGTTCAAAGTAACTATAATAATATCAAATAGGATTGAAACCTGTCTATAGTGGAATGCACGTTAATAATGAGAATATACTTTAGAGCAGTATTAGCCTTTTTTAATCTCTACTGGGACTAGAACTTGTATAAATCCCCCTAGCATCATGAAATTCCTCCTTTCAGTTATGTGTAGTTGTATCAATGTCCAGGAAAAGTTTAAACATATGTGTTTTCTCTCTCTCCTGACATCTCTGTTCAAGGACTGTTCACTCAGTTTATAAGCTTTTCATTACTTTTTCTCTCTAGAACCAATCTTGGGCCCCTATGACTTGGAAGAGACAGAAAATATATGCAGAATAGAAAAATATATATGTAAAAATATCAGCTTGAATTTGAATGCCTTTTTCTAGACTTTTTGTGGTATTGATGGCATTATTAATAGGAAATGATAGGCATAGTTTTCCCACAGAGACTGGAAGAAAAGAGGAGGTCAAAATCAAAATGTTAATTTCCTGAAAATTTTTGCATTTTCATTTCTCAGTGGGATTACAAGGATCCATGTCCATATTCACAAAGAAAAAACAAAAAAAAAAATACGCAATAAAGGCAAGAAGTGTCAAAGAAGTGTTGATAAAGAAATCCATCTGGTTCTGCTGTGACTGGAGCAATCACCTTAATCCTCTGATTGCCAGTTATTAATTCCTCAAATTAAACTCTTTTACTTCGTAGGAATAGTCTGTCATTTGTTTTCATATGGCACAGCACAGCTCTAGTACCTGAACTGTCCCATTCTAAAATATACAGATAAATAAATAAATATTAAATAAATGAATTAATTAATAAAGTGCACTAGTAGACATCATGAAATCATTTGTGTTAGTAATATCAAGGGAATGAAATGGTCATATTGGACAGGAATATTGAATTTGAATTTGGACTATTGAAATTGAACCTTCAGGATGTCTGGCCTTTGAAGAGCTAAATTGACTCTTCATTTAATTGAGTTAAATTGAGTTTAGTAAAGGCAGACTAGAGAGCATTGAACCCTAGATTTCTTGTCTTCTGCTTCCGCATTTTACATAATCTTTCTAGCTCAGCACATTTTCCTTTAGGGCACGTCTGCACTGAAGCAGACATGCCACATCTCACTTAAGGAGCTTTCTGAGTCGATTTGGCTTAAAGCAGCTCTCTGCCAGAAGACACACAGCCAAGTTGGTATGGCACTGTGGAGGTTCAAGCATCCCCACAATGGGGGTTTATGGCAGTGGGTTTGTTTTGTGCATGGCACCAGTTTCAACAAACCTCTTAGGTGCAAAACCTGTTCTCATCAGTATTGCCACACGGTGCCAGAAAATCACAGATGGATTCTGTTATATCAGCCTTCCTGGCTTCTTGGTTTAAAAAGTATTCACCTACCTTTTCCAAGCATGGCCAAGGAGTAAGATACAGAGTATTTTATGCCAGATCTGCCAAGCCAGACTGGAAACTCTCTTTCAGCTCAGAAGCTCAAGCAGTATTGCTCTGTAGGTAATGAGGGTCTGGGATAGAAAGGAAAATTGAAAAGCAAGAGTTTTATTTTCCTGTTCTTCCTTGTAAGCAGGCTTGAAATACAAATTAATTCCAGGCCCAAAAATCTCTCTGATTTTAGATTTTATGGCTGTTTAATTTCAGAGAGAAGGGCCCCCAACTTCAACATTATGGGAGCTTCTTATCATTTTACAAACCAAATAATAGTTGTTAAACCCCACAAAAGAGCAACAAACTTGGCTGAAGCTGTGTGTCAAAATCTAAATATACCTATTATGAGACTGCACCTCTGCTGAGGAAAGCCAGCAGTAACAAGTCTAGCCTATTTAACATCTCCAACATGCAGTTATGAGACTCACCCAATGCAAAATCAATAATTTATACATCAAATCCTGCATCTCTCCCAACTACCAAATAATAGATGAAAACTGACAGATAAAAGCTCAACTTCAACAACATCTCAGAGGAAGATACTGTGTACATGCAGGGCATCAGTTAAATTTGTTCTGAGTATGTATTATGTGATGATTTGGAGCTGGAAATAAAGCACAGCTGAGAGAAAAAAAAAATCTTTAGCTTTGAGTTGCAATAAATTGGCTTAGTTGTACTCCAGATAATGGACAAGAAAGTCACAGGACATTTAAGAGATAGTCCTGATTCTCTCTTTCAATTTCATTTAAGACCACATTGGAAACCTACAGGGGATGTTACCAAAAAAAAGAAAAAAAGTCTAGACCATTCTGCAATCAGAAATGTAAGATTCATGGGGAACAGAGTGAGCTAGCAAAGTAAGCAGGGGCCTGTTTCTTGCTGTCTAGTATGAAAGGCACTCTCCTGGGACTCCATCCTCATCCCTGTTCCCATGGATTTTTCATTAAGCGGTCTCTGGATAAAAAGCATAAGCCACACTCATTGCAGGGAGGACTAGATGACCATTAAAATGTTCCTTCCACTTAGCCTATTCCATATTCTGTGAAATAGATGCTGAAGTATGCAGTTAGAATGTGGGCTGAACCTGGAGTACTGGCATTACAGTATCTCAAGCCAACCTGTACTAGCCTTGCCCCAGTGGCCTTTAGGTGTTGCTTCTGGGAGTCATTCCTCTTAGGTCTTGCAAATGGTGCAGGGTGGCTTTTTAATGATCCTGTTCAAACCCAGGCATCTGACCTGGAACTGAAGCTGTAAAATCAACAGAGTCTGTCTGGTCTACCCTTAAGGGGCCAAGTAGCCAGGCAATGTTTTTAATGATTCTCTTTCTTGGAATTAGAAAAGAAATTTCCCCTGAAGAGAGATTTGTCTCGGCTCCTTAGCAGACCAGAAATCCACAGGCAGTGGTCTTCTGTATGAAGCAAAGGAGCATACAATACATTTCAGAAACCTGTTTTACTTTACACTCTTCTATGGAACTTCTTATAACAATTCCAAACCCAAAAGAAAAGTTCTCAAGAGCTTGAAGTATGTTGTTTTATGAGACTTTTTCTCCACATCTCCTGACTTTGATATTCTACTTAGATCATGTTGGCATCATGTCTTCAGACAGCTCGTGTTTTGTATCAGAAACTCATTTTTTGCAGACAAGGAAACAAACAATAATCTTCTGTGCCTTCTCCTTGCTCTCTGCCTGCAATCTCTGCAGAGTTCCCCACATCTTCCCAGCTGCCTGTATTTTGACCTCTCCATTTCACTGTGTACAAAGCAAAACAGGTCCTTGGTCCAATGCACAGGTCTTCTTTCACAAATAGTGAAGAGCAATTAATTTTTTATGCTATTTTCTTAGGCATGGTAGGATTTTGATTTGTTTTTTTTAATCAGACTATCTCTTTGTATTTTACCTCTGCATAACCCTATTCTTCAGTCTTCTTTGTTTCCCTTGAATTGATCTGAATTCCTTGGAGCATGATCACCTAGAACAAGTGAAGACAATACTTGTACATCTCTTGAGCCTAGACCAGCCTTTATCAGTAAGCCATGGCGCTGATACTCCTCTTGCTTCTGGATGAGGGCTAGAAACCCACAAAAGAGGAGTGGGTTCTCTAGCACTTGATATTTTCCAGTAATTGGGTATATTTCATGGCTACTGGTGATCATCTGCCTTGAAAATTATCGGTACCTTAAGCTGAAATTTGACCTAAAGCACAGAGGAAGTCTGTTTACTTGGTACAGAGGTAATTTTTTTTTCAAATGTGAAAATTCATAATGTACACAAAGTTCTGTGAAACCAGAGCTTGAATTCTACATCTGTGTGCTAGAGCTGTCCTATAATTCACCAAAAGGTTGTCAAGCACTGGAACAGGCTGTCCAGGAAAGTGGTGGACTCATCATCCCTGGAGGTATCTAAAAGACATGTAGATGTGGTTCTTAGGGACATGGTTTAGCGTTGAACTTGGTAGTGTTGAGTTAATGGTGGGACTCCATGGTTATTAAGGTGTTGTCCTAATTTAGGGCAAATTTAGGGAGGAAATCTCCAAAGGGGCCCCCTCTAGAAAGCAAATTCAAGCAGCCCCTCCCCCAACCGGTTCGGGAAAAATTTCATTTGAGAAAAGTGGGAAAAACTGTTTATTTAACAAGCAAAGTATACAAAAACATGAGAAAATTAATAATATTAAACAATGGAACCTCTAGTTTTGAAGACATGACAAATTCAGAAAGTCCTTGCTGGGGAACGTAGCTCAGCTCGCTCAGTCTCTTATCAGTCCCTCCTTTGCTGGAAAATGCTGCATCCTGGCCCTGTGGGCCAGAGGTGTGAGCTCCTGGTATTTTGGGTTTTCAGCCCAGAGCAGGTGTAAATAGTTCCAAGAAAAAGAAAAAAAAAAGCAAAAAACATACAGTCCAGGGAACTTCAGTTCCTCAGCTAGCTAAAAACTAAAAGCAAAGGAGAGCACTCCCCCAGTGCCTGTGATGCAGACAACAGAGTCTGTGAGAGAGCTGAAGCTCTTATCTCTGTTTTGAATACAGCCACCTCAGACATTTCCCCTTCTATCCTCGCCACCCTTTGCTCTCAGATCTAGTTTTAAAAGCTCAGAACTCAGTACCCAGCATAAGCAGAACAGATGATTGAGAATACAAGCACCATAAAGTCACCCTAGGACAGGTGTTTCCCAAACTATTTGATTCTGTGATTCTAATAAGAATCTGAACTTTACTACAACATACTAGAAAATGTAGGCAACTCCATTAGGCCTACCAAAACTATCCTACTTGTAGCAAAATCTCTAATAGCAAAATCCATGCACACTATGAGTGGCAACAAGATGCTGGGATCTAGTGTGAATGTTGTATTTAATTTTCTCATGATTTTCAGATCCTACTTCTTATACTGTTCAAGGCCTTTAAAATTAATCCAGACAGAATATTTTTATTGTGAGAGCAGACCAATTTTAAGGACCAGTTTCTTCTTTATGAGGCTTTTGAGGGAAATGGAAAAAAATGGCTATCAACTTGAAAAAAAAAATAAAAGTCAAGCTAAACTGTTCACACTTAACATCAGAAATAAATTCAGCCCATGATTAGAAAATATTATTTACCACTAAAAACCTTCTGTTGCAAACCAGACCCCTTATCTGGATTTAGGAGTGTAACTTTAGGAATCCTACCTTTTATAATGTTTACTGGAGTGTTTTGCAGAGCAATTCATCTGTGTTTTTTCTGTGAGTAATGAGCTTGTCTTTTCATAGGCTTTATATAATCATGTGGGTTTGGAAACAAACAAATACATTCAATTAAAAAATACACATCAACACAAGTACCCTTTTCTATATCAGCCATACCTCTTCTGTTGTATGGAAGTCAGTTTCAGTATATTTAACTGAATTATATTTTAAGTTTTACAAAAAAACTGTGTTGAGACAATAATCATAGGAGTAATAGTGTCTCTGAGACCTCAGTTTAATTGTTTTAAGCCTTTCTAACATTGGGGGAACCACTAAGAAACACAGTTTTATTTGCCTTTGTTTCAGAGAAGATGAAAAACTGAACAGTGATATTCCAGAGGTAAAATACTCACAATATTTCCCAGTAGTTTACTCTGCTTTGTAGACTTTAATCCAAAGAGTTGACAATAAATTCAAGACCTCTGAAAGCTACACAAGATATTCCATCTGCTGAATTACAGGTGATTTAAAACTGCTTGTATTAAGGCACCTAATCTTGAGAATGAAAGCCCTTTTGTGCTGTATACTGAGTTTGAAATATATTTAAGTAATAATATTTTAAAGGTGCTAAACTGCTCCTGCAAGATTCACAGAGATATAGGTAAATTCAATTTAGCTAACATTTTTAAAACACCTTTTTTATCTGATTTCAGGTTTTAGTGTTGTCAGGGACTTTAGAGGTTTTCACTCCATGGCAGAAAGGGCAGAGGTTGAGCAAGGTCTGTCCATACATTCCTCCTCTTTTTGTCTCTTCTCTGATTTCCTATCATCATTTTTGCTTCCTTTTCAACATCGCAGACATAAATTCAGTGAAATTTTATAAGCCAAAAAGAGGTTTTTTCCTCTTCAACTTATTCTTAATACTTACTATAGCACTATGGGAAATTAAATTGGGGAGCAGAGAATCCTTAAGTCTGCACTGCCACAAAAATGCTTCATATCATGGGACCAGAGCTCAGAAGTTCAGTTCCATGTAGAATTTTATATGTCAACAAACCCATCTGAAGGAGATATTGTCTTGCTGACCTTCTGTCTACTTCTAACTTTTGCCTTAATGTTTTTATACTGGTATATCCTCTTTTTTTTTGTTTGTTTTTGTTTTTTGTTGTTGTCGGTTTAGTTTTTGTTTTTCGTTTTGTTTTGTTTCTTGTTTTGTTTTGTTTCTCTTGAAATATGCTATTGACATAACAAAGAAGGTAGAAAATTAGATGACAAGTAGTTTGAAAAATAGCATGTAGTTGGACAGATAGGGAGTGTTTCACTCCATGTAGGTACTAAGAGTATACAATGCTCTCCTCATCTCAAGACCCTCTTTCCGGTTCCTGGGCTTTGACACTGATGGTGTCAGCCAATTAATCACTGACCACAATAGAGAGAAATCGAAGAGTTTTCATGAATTCCCTATCTGTCCTGTCTACCCCACAGGAGTTTGGCCACAGATGTTGGAATCACACCTGAATCTTCAGAGGAGCATTTGTAATACATCCTGTGTGTTGTACAATCAGACTTTAGGCAACAAAGTTATTGGCAAACTTTTATCTTTTTTTTTTTCTGTGAACTTAACTTGGATCTAGTTCACTCAGGCAATTTGCAAGCAGACTGTTGAAATTATTCGCTATGCCAAAAAGATTACTCCACTTTTTAAACATGATTGTTTTAACAAAGTCCATCAAAGTGAAAGAAAACCAAACCAACCAAAAAAAAAAA
>VXBI01010137.1:3484901-3515007 GCA_013397375.1 Toxostoma redivivum | reverse complement strand
AAAAAGGTAGTTGTAGATTAATTTTACAGGGACTAGGACCTAGGACCTCATATTCTTAATTTAAGTTAGATGTGTCAAAAAAGAGTTTATCCACCAAATGCCTCATGTAGCTGTTATTCAACAACTGTTTATTTACCAAATCCATGTTTTTTGTTGGGTTTTTTTTTGACTGAATTTTTAATTTTGTCTTTTTTACCAGATATTAATACATGTGTAAAATTTTCACTGCTTCTTAAGTATTTTTTTCTTGAAAGGACAAAGGATCATCCTTAATGAAGAACTGGGGTGGAAAAGTTGAGGGGTTTTTTAATCCCATTATTTTATTGGGAAAAAAATGTTTTTCTGCCTAGCTAGTCTTCTGTGATAACTTCTAATCATATTTCATTTTGTTGCATGTTGCTGCCTGAGAAAGTTCTACTTTCTAAACTTCTATGAAAGATGAGAAATATAAAAAACATATTATCAGTTGGCATAACCAATCACTCCCAAAGAAATAAAGACATCACACTGCCTTTAATAATTGGCTGTAAAAGTGGCACCTTCTAATTTAAGAGGTCTATCCTTTACATATAATAAAACTGTGTATTAAAAATTGTATCTGGTTAGGGTTATTAGCTGACAGAAACAAATTTACTGCCCTGTTAAAACCTTTTATCACAGCAGAAAGAATTTAAAGGAGCTGTAGCCTCTTCCATCTTGTATGGCAACAACTGGCTTGTTTACAAATTTTGAGCAATTATGTGCTGAGAAAGTCCACTTAAGACGACTGCATTTACTCTATTGTTGGAGAGATGAAGTGGTTTGTATTTGGGGCCTTTTCTCTTCCAATTCTAAGTGGATGATTAAGCATTAGAAGATATGAGCTCAACCTCACTTTCAGGTTCTCAAATCTGAGTTTGCAGCACCAGCAGTTTCTACATTAACTTGCAGTTTGTCCCATTTGAGAGAAAATGACTACATACAGATCTGCATTATAAAATGTTGTCAGTATAAATTTTTCACTTGCACTGTGAACAAAAGTACACTGCAAAACACTTTTTTAAAGAAAAAAAAAATGTAGAGCAAATACGTTTATTTCATAATATAACAGAGGCAATTTAGGAAAATGTCTCAACACTGCTATCAAAAAACAAGCCCTTTGCAGTGTTTTGCCAAGTATAACTTTGCAGAAAATCTACAGTGATATAGATGAGACACAAGAACTTACCAAAGACAGGTCTTTCGTGGGTGGTTTATATAGCTTTGTGATACTGTGCTGTGGTTTGCAGCCACTCACTCACTCTCATCTTCACTAGCAAGACTGGGAGGAGAATCAGAAGGGTAAAATGTGGAAAACTTGTGGGTTGAGATAAAGACACTTTAACAGGAAAAGCAAAAGCTGTGCAGAAAGCATAGCAAAACAAGGCATTAATTTACTGCTTCCATGGGCAGGCAGGTGTGTAGCTAACTCCAGGAGAACAGAGTCCTATCACACATAGCAGGGGCTTGAGAAGGAAAAATCCATAGCCCCAAATATCCCCCACTTCCTCTTTTTTCCTCTCAGTTTATATAATGAGCATGATAGCTCATGGTCTGGAATATCCCTGTGGTCAGTTGGGGTCACCTGTCCTAGCTGTGTCTCCTCCCAACCTCCCACACATCCCCGTCCTCCCTGCCAGCATGGCAGTATAAACAGCAGGAAAGGCTCTGTGTAAGCCCTGCTCAGCGATACCAGAAACATCTCTGTATTATCTGTACTGTACTCAGCACAAATCCAAAACAGACTTTTGAAGAAGATTAACCCCACCCCAGCTAAAACAAGCACATACATTAAGGCAAACCATTTTCTTTGGACAGTGAAAAAAAGTTAAGATGGTGTGTCACATGCAGCCCAAGAGAACTGGGTCAGCAGAAAACTTGCTTAGACATTTGAAGACATCATAGGTATAGACTGTGGAAACAATGCTTCAAACCTTGGTCTTGTCAAAGACATGTATTCCCTCTATTCCCTGGCTCCTTCCAGCCGCCTTCAGTCTTTAAGTAACAAATGAAAAGCCACTGACTCTAATCAAGCCAACAAAATATGGAGGTAATCCCAGCTTTCTCTGGATGTTAACCTCTATCCATTGATAGACCCTTCCCTCCCCTTTTGCAGCCAGAAAGGTTCCTTTCTCTGTCTGCCAGTGAATAAACTCAGCACAGCTGTGCCAGCCATGCTCCAGTGCACGTCTCTGCAGTGGGGGCCAGGCAGCTGTGGCCTCTCCCCAGTGAAGCCTGGCTATTTGGCTAGGAGCTCTGGAAGGACTTATATAGATCACATCAGGAAAAAAATGCCAGGCACACGTGATGGCTGGGAAAATCAGTCTGGAAAGAGAATTAAGAGTCCACAGCCTAACAATGATTCCTTTAATATGCCGTGGATTGGTAATGTTTTTGAACAAAGTAGAAGAGAATAGCCTAGAGTACCTGCAGAGGGGGAGGAGGAGGAGACAATGCCCTTATTGTCTTTCAACAAAAACAATTCTGAAATGTACCTTAGTAAAAATCATAGCTTGAAATCTTTTTTCTTTCCAGTTCAGGCCTGATGCACAGCATGTTTCCCTAGTTTTGCCCTGTCTTTAATTGCATGTTGACCGAAGACTTTTGTGCGGCGTGCAGCTTACTACTGAAATGAGGAAAAATTGTTGAATGTTTAAAAAGCTGATTGACAATGAACATTTTTCCCCTGATCTTTTAAATGCTTTCAGCATGCTTCCTTATAATCCTAGACAATACCACTGACCCTTTTAGAAATCATTGTACACACCGAAGAAAATTTTATACACCGTTAAATTCAAGCTTTTTGGCCAGGTTTTGACAGCTGTTATTCTAAAACAATGTTTTGGCTCTGATCAAAAATATGACTTTATTTCCTTTTGGGTTTCTACCAGGAACCATATGACTGTTTGATAGATGTGGAGGAGGGGTGGGAGCAAGAGAGCAAGAAGCTCTTTCAGCTGCTCTCCCAGTAGAGCTCAGAGTGCAATGTGGAATGAAGAAGGAATGTCACTTATCCAGGGCATTGGCTGTGTGGTAGGTAGTCCCTGAACTACTATTTGAAGGGAGGTGGAAGTCATATTTATGTTGCATATTTATTATCAAAGATCATGTCCTGAACCTCAGGATCAGTGCCTGAGACAACACTTTGATTTTCTACTCTTCTCTGAGAAAAATTAAAAGCTACTCATGCACAGGTTGGTATTTAAATTGCTTAAAGAATCAGAAGTCGAGCTACCATGAGAGCCCTGGGTGGAACTAAGGCAGGTGGGGGTAATACATGCCCTTACCAGCATGTTGGAATTACTTGCTCAAGTACCTAACAGTCCTTAGCAAGGCCTCAGCTTGGCTTTTGACCACAAGCAATTACTGTGGTTGCTGTTGCCAAAGCCTTTTCTGATCAAAGATCACATCAGTGTAAGAGATGGTCTGAGCATGTCCATGCTGGGCAGCCCAAGCTGCCACTGCCTGAGTCTGTAACCCAGCAGTGTCTGAAAGGTGACACGAGCTGAGAGGAGCTCTGAAATCCTGCCAGGTTTCACTGGAAAACCATTACTGCCTGAAGCAGGTGGTAACTTAGGAGCATAGAAATTATTTCTGTGGGGATTAAAATAGGGGGTTTAAGTACTAGTGTTGGTTGGGATTTCCAGAAATTAATTATAGTGCCTATTATAGTATTACCTGAACTAAACCACACAGGTTTGAAATTCCCTTTTAAAGGTAATTTTTAAACATTGAACAAAAATCTTTATGTGGAATCTTTCAGATGAAGTCTGATCTAACTCCACCAAGCTTTGTGTATGTTGTCACACACTTTGTGCTTGTAACCAGCCTAGCTAGCTGAATTCTGTCCATCTCGCACAAATACTGCAGAGGGGAATATGGCCACAGCAGAATTAATTCAGGCATTCTCCATTGTCCTTTCAGCCAAATATGTCTGAAAATATGTCCTGAAATCCTACACACCTAGAAGGAACAAGTAAATTCTGGATGTGGGAACTGAAATATATGTAAACACAGATTCTTAGAAAATGGAAAAAGGAAATAAACCCTTTGTTTCTGTGCGGTAGGATGTCAGCAAGGAAAGGCAAAGTGTCTAGTCAATAAAATAATAGAAGACTATGACACTGGTTGAAAAGCATAGGTAAACTCCATAATGTGGAAAAAAAAAACACTTAATTGTTTTTCCTTTAACTTGGAAAGGCTATGGCTTAGGGCAAATGTTTGAAATTTAGGATGGGTTTGCTTTTCCTGTATTTATTCCACCAAGTCAGTTCTGATTATTTCATTCATTGTAAATGTTTTTCGTTTTTTTTTACATTTTAAGGAACAAAACCAAATATTGAGGCATTAAGTTTCAGATTCTTGCTGTAAGTTTTCATTCAACTCTCATTTTTTGTGACTCTTAGGACTTAGAAGACAAAATCTCTGCAATGACAGGAGCCATTCAACCTTTTATAGAATTGTAGACTAGTTTAGAAGGGATCTTAGAAATCATCTAGTTCAAACTCCCCTGCCCTGGGAAGGGACACCTTTCACTAGTCCAATCTGCCATTTATGTATTCAGCATGTGGGAATCAGGACATTACTGTCACAGATCTATAATTTGTCTCCATACTTAGTTTAGGGAACACTTTACCAGGGGAAAAAAAATACCAAACAAGTAAACACACACACAAAGATAAACAACCAAAAAACCCACATCGACTGGGCTTTTATTAATGCATCACTTTCTTTATAAAGTTTGAAAGGAAAAAACACAACTTAGAAGTAAGATACAATTGTATTTTCTTGCCTAGTAAAGTTGTCTGGTAACATTGTCTGTAAAGAGGCTTTAAATGAACTCCAGGATAATGTCTAGCGCTCCTGAACAGCGACTGACAGTTATGATGTCATTCTAGACATTTATCAAATTTTCCTTATTTTTCATGTGGATGTACTCTTTATTCTGTGCATGTGAGAATGTTAGCAAACTACATTGACAAGAGATCTGAGTGCCAGTGGCTGGAGTGGGCTCTTAAGGACTCATAGGTCCATGGGCCAGAAAGCAGATAGACTGGGCATTAAAGGTTAGTTGCTAAAGAGACACACATTTTTTGTATGTATATGCAATTATTGCAAGTTTCAGTCCTCCCCAGGAAGGAGAGAAGGAGCAGGATGGGACCTTCTGAGCTCTTTACAGGCACTGGTACCAGCAGCATGTTCTGACTGGGGCGGATCCATGTGGACAGGCATGTCTGTACTCTGCATGTACGTGTGTGTGTGTGTGTGTGTGTGTGTGTGTGTGTGTGTGTGCACCTACCAGGAACACTCACCCAGCCAGATGGACGGCTAGGATCAAGGAAGGGAGTTGTAGCACCCTCACCTTGTGGGACCAGAGCACGGGGCATCAGCAGGGACCTCCACCCTGCCAGGTTCAGCCATCTGAAACCAATGAAGGAGATGCAAGCTCTAGACAATCTGTTCCAGATCTTTAATGTCTCTAATCTTAGAGCGTTTTTTTGACATCTATCTTCAATTTAAGATTACTGTTTCCTGTCCAACAACTATAGACATGAATACAGATAATTTCATCTCTACATTTTTCTTCTCTGCTAGAGAACATCAAGGGATGACAGACTACATTTGGAGACCAATGCAATTTAAGCAAGTACACAAAGACTGCTGTGGTTAACTGGAAAAATGCATGGCTCTCTCCAGAGTGCTGTTGCCAGCTTGGCGATATTTAATGTTTCCCAATGCTGTTTCAGATTCATATTCTGTATATTTAATAGAACTTGGCCTTGTTATATCACTTAATACATCAAGTAGGCCTGGCCTCTGGCCCAAGGAATACCTTAGTGAACTCCACATGTCACATCCCTCCATCCTGGCAAAGAGTCATTCCCAGATACTCTTTGGATATACTTATCCAGCAGGATTGTATCCAACAGTAGTTTCACCCAGACCATAGCTCCCTGGTGTGGCTGTGAGAATGACACCTGAGAGAGTATCAGAACCCCCACCAAAGTCAGGATGTACGATACCACTGCGCTGCTGCTCTGTCCTGTTATCCTGTCATGGAATAGAATCAGGTTAGTTTGATGAAATCTGTTCTTGACAAATCCGTGCTGGCGGCTGCACAACTCCTCTTGTTATGCTAAGAGCTGTTTTACTGAGGGTGACTCCAAGTCAGGGAGACACTTCTTAAGCCAGTCATCCAAGCAGGGCTGGAAGGAAGCTCTTGGTGATTCAACCTGCACCTTGACAAGCACTTTCAGACACTTTGTCAAAAAGTCCCTGGCATAATACCCAATTCACTCCATAATTGAAGCATTTAGTATAATATTTCATGCATTTTGCAGCTTCAGGACAATAGAACTTGGGTTAAGAGGAAGATATATCCTGTATGAAAATAAAGATGCATAATACATTTGAATTGCTGCTAAATGAATCCAAAGACTCCCATTTAGGAGTATAACTGCCCCAATAGCTCCAGCAGCTATTAAAGATTAGTATGTTAGATATATTTGGTTTATATAAGCTTCCTGGAAACACCTTCATCAATTGTGGTTTTTAATTCAGTATATTCCAGTTAAGCCTTTTTTATTGAAAGTTTAAATAATACCTCTTAATTTCTCTTCTATTGTTATAATTTTAAATTCCCTCAGAGTTAAATGCACATTGCAATTTTGTGACATGATTCTAGCATGTGATTTGTTCCAAGCATGTAACATAAATTACAGTTCAACTGCATTGCTCTGGAGGAAGAAGGTTTCTGTAATTTACTTGCTGAACGAGGCCTCAGAAATGGGTTTGTTTCTTCCCGTATGCCAACTTCCTCTTGTAATTAATGCAAATAAAGTTGTATTAATGAGGTTGTACCTATATGCTTACCAAGATGTGATAGAGAAAAGATATCTCTCTTTGCAAAAATATTTTGTTTGGAGTAGACAGAGGTGTGTACTGATGCAGAATTATGATTTTATTCACTTGTCCTCTAGTTTTCAACCATTTCCCCTTCAGATTTGGAATTATTCTGGTTGTGATCTAACCCCGTTTTTAGGTTCATAACAATTTCAGATCATTTTTAAAAAATAAAAATATATTCTTTATACAGGTGGTTTTCTAGGAGGCCATCAATTCAGCTAACTTCAGAATGCTAACTTAAGCAGAGCTTCATTGGCATCTTCCATGTCTGCCCCAGGAGACGTAGGGACTGCAGCTGGGATAGCATAACTGTTTGTTGAAAAACAAATCAGACAACACCTAATTTATTGTTCCTTGTGTACTAGAAAGGTGACAAGCATGGAGACACCTGTGCCTTTGACCAGGGTTAGAGTAGCATATCCTCAAACCCCTGTGTCATAAGATGAATGGATGTGGCCTGATATGTTCTTATATCTAAAGAAGAAACCACAAAAGGCATAGCCAAGGATGTGCTGACGGATGTTAATTTTTTTTCTCAAAAGAGAATGCAAGAAGTATGGTTGACTGGCTCAATGTGAACTCAGTTTTAGTGGGTGGTAACTTCGTTTTTGTGAATGGTTTTGAGGTTTCTCAGGCTTGGTTGTCATTCCTCTCCTTCTCCAGATTTTTTCAGGAGGACTGTGGTATAGCACAACCACTGAAAACCATTGTTCCAGATTTACCCAGCACAGAGGACATACTGCAGAGTTGTTCTGTTTGGCTCAAATTCAGAGGCACATGTACTGGCACCAAAATAAAGAAATCCACAGACAAAATCATTCCTGCAACTTGATCACTATCAAATGTGAAAAGAAAAAATAGGGAAGGGGTGTGAAGAACTGTTGTTAAAACTCCCTCATAACAACCAGTACCAACTATATGTCTTAGAAGATGCAATCTTGCGTTATCTTTATATGACTAAAACTATAATTAGGAATAACCATGTTTTAAATGTTTAGCCAAAAAAAAAAAATAAAATCTATGTCTAAATACTTTTTCTATGAGGAACAATAGAAGTACAATTTCTTGGTTGACTAAGTGATTACGTGGGAATACTTAAAATATACTTTTCTTAATTAAAAAAAAAAAAAAGACTGTTTATTCATTTTCAGTGACCAATATCTATTACAAAGTTCAGATTTCTCTGTAAAAGCAGCAACTTTCTCCCTGAGTAACTCTATTTTCTAGCTATGAAGCTAATATTTTCAAAATCAAGAGAGTAGTATTAGAGTTGTGAGACATAGTGAAATAATTATGAAAAAACTCTATGCACGAATATGTTCAATGGACATACTGAAAATTTTACTTTTGTACAGGTTCATTGTAAAAAGTGTTGGCCATACCTGAAAGCACTCAAGGGCTTGAACAAGTGTTGAAAGATGCAGAGGAGCACAGGTCATGAAGGATATACAGCCTGAAGAATTTTTTGGTGTATTACAAGCCTTAAACATGTTTAAGTTTGAGAAAACTAGGAATTGTCATTTATCTGATGAAGAGTTTATTGTGAAATACTTTTATACTTGATACACATTTCCAGATCTCATCATCTGCTAATACTTCAGCTATTTGTCTTTCTTCTTGTATTGTTTGCCTAATTCAACTCAACATGTTGCTTATAATTGCTGACAGTCTCTCTGTTAGACATGAACTACATCCCTCCCAAATCTGCTTTTATCTTTTACACAAAACAAAGCTAGTCTTATTACAGCCATTAGTGGCTGTTAGCCAATCTCAGAACCAGTACTTCTGCTGCATCTTCTTTGACCAGCTTCTCTGTTTATCCTCCCTTGTGATTTATTTCTCTGTAACCTCATCACAAAACCAAATACAATTATTTTCTTACTGACTCCCAGACATGTATTCTGGACTGATCTGCTTCTCTCTAGACCAAGAGTCACTCAAAGAGATAGCTAAAGTAGTTTCATCATCTCTCTCCCCATACCTTTTTTGGACAATATTTCCACTGCTTATTTTTTCTGATCCATATCTTGCCAGTCCGCCCTAACGTAGACCTTCCTGTTGTTGTCTCTGCCTGGGCTTTGCTCAAATATTAGTTTCTGTCAGACAAATATGCTTAAGAACATTCCTGTCTAAACTAAATTAAACTAAAGCATGCAACTAAAGTATGAAACCCCTTCAAATTCAAACCATCTTGCATCTTTTCTTCATCTCCCTGATGCGTATTATCGTGTCAGATCCATGCTGAATGCTGCAATAAAAGACATTTTCTACAATGATCATGTCACGTGTCTCTGTACATTCCTCTGCTTTCTTACCCTTCTTCCTTATCGAACTCGATCTGCTTGTCTACCTTGCAGAAGGCTCTACCAGCATAGGCACTAAAACCTTATTTTTCAATTAAAACTTCTGGTGCAGATTCTGTCTCTGTCAAGTCCTTCCAAAGAGGTTGCTTAGAGACTGTCTGGGCATCAGTCTCAGATTGCCTTTGCATCACTTGGACTTTTTCCTCATTTTTTCCTCTATGTATTAGTGTGTCTTTATCTTGACCCATGACTTTTTCTCACTTTTCCTCTTTCAATTCTCTCCTGCATCCCACTATGGGGGTGAGCAAGTGACTGATGGGTGCATAGTTGCTGGGCAGGGTTAACATATCACACGTGAAAAAAGTGACTTTTTTTTCCAAAAATTCCCCTGATATGACACTATTAGGAATCCTGCAACTTCCACCATTTGATGGCAGTTGTGTAATTCCAGCTGTAGGAAAATGTGACATAATTTGAACCAGCTTGTAGTGAAAGTTTCTATATAGCAACTAGGTCATGAAAAGCTTTTCTCATATCTACTTTCACAGTCTTAGACTACAG
This sequence comes from Toxostoma redivivum, assembly GCA_013397375.1. Classification (NCBI taxonomy): domain Eukaryota; kingdom Metazoa; phylum Chordata; class Aves; order Passeriformes; family Mimidae; genus Toxostoma; species Toxostoma redivivum. Next base: position 3,505,219 of record VXBI01010137.1, on the reverse strand, counting down.
CTTCAAATTTCAATCCTTGCCAAGTCAGACTGAGAACGAACCAGTGCCCTCTTCAGAGTGCACTAGTAGGCAGGGGATAGCCCTGTTTGGGTTTTTTTTTTTTTCCCTTTTGAGAATTTCTTTTGCTGGTAGAAATAAAGATTATATAGAAAATGAATGTTGCAAATTATAGTGTTCTTTTCCCATCTTCATCACATGAATGTTAATGCCATAGAAGCACTAAAGAAGATATTTCCAAAAGAATGCACATTTGCAAAACTTTAAAGATGAAAAAAAAGTCTCTTGCTATTTAAGCAAGTTCAAGCACATTCAGTTTCATCATGGATGACTGTTCATCCTGCATTCCTATTTTCAAGGTTAAGAGATATGCTTGCCATTAAAAACAGAAAAAAATGTAGAAATAAGAGAATAAGGAAATAACTGGCAGTGTGTTAGTGTCTGGACTACCAAACTGGTTAATCCCCTGAAGAGTTTAACTTACATTTCTATACACTGTTATCAAGACAAAAATCAGAGTGAAAATTAACTGGGCTTGACCCAATCAGTAAGATAATGTTTCACTACTTGCATAGCAAATGATTCCTGGCAGGTGGCAGGTACTAGAGAATCAGTATTAAACTTTTTGGCAAATTGAGCTTGTGAAGTGATTGCCAGACTCAGATGCCTAGACTAGATCTTCAAGAGACAAAGCATACTAAAATAAAAATTAAATAGCAAAAATAAAAACCAAACCCCAAACAAAACCTCAACAAACCAAAAAAAGCTAGCTTTATTGTGCAAGTATAACAGGCAACTCAAAGTAGAAAGTGTTTGCAAAAGACACCTTGAGCAGTAGTATCCTCATCATTACCACATCTTCTCACATGTGTACAGCACAAGCAAGTCCTTTCAATGCTACTGTGCATCTCCAGATAATGCAGAATACAACAATTTCAGCTTGTGAGTGAACTGGTAAAATAAAAAAAAAAAATGCAATAAATTAGAAGGGTTAATGATTTATTTAAATTTGCATTACATTAATTATGATGTTGTAATAAGTCAAACAAATGAAGCCATACAAATATAAGCCTAATGTTTTGAATGGTGCATGTAAGTAAGCATGTTGGTATTTTATTTCAAAACTTTTAAGACGTTACTTAGGTGCTAATATATGTCATAACGTGGCAAAATAACATCTTAAATGTTTTTTGTTTAGCTTTTCTAATCATAAAAGTCTTGTCTTTGAGATTGCACATAAGTTCTCAAAACTCATTCTTTTATGACAATTGTTGTTTACAATTGTAATATTTTCATTGAAGACACTTCTAGAAAAGAAGCTGTGGACTTTGTGCTTTGAATGCAAACATGATTCCTGGACCAATTTTTCAATCAAGATCTGTATTCATATATGATTGATTCATGTTGTAAATGCTGACTTTAGGAAGAGAAGATGAAATAAATGAGGAATTAAAAACAAAAGTGCCTTGATAAGTTTTGACATAAAAGAATCTCTGATTTATGTGCTTTCTTAATAGCATTGGGAGAAATGTCACAAATGTAAGAAATGCACACTTTTTCAATCACCAAGTTCTAGCTAGTCTGAGATCTTTTTGCCAACAATTGTGCTGTACAGACAAAATAGAAAATATAAAGAAAAATCTCCACAGAGTAGTGAGGACAAAACTGTTGGATTGTACCAAGATCATGGTAGCCATGCTCTCTACTTTGGGAGATGCTTATATTTTTGGAATTAAAATGTCTTTGACAAAAACTGCATTGACAAGAGGAACTGAATCCAGGACTTGTCATTCCAGGAGAATGTGCTCATTTCCAGAACCCAAATGTAAGGCTTTTTGCTTTTCATTAGGCCCTAAAATCTATCCATTCTTTAGAAGGAGGACTAGAAAGAAAATGGAAGTCAGTGATGTCACTGTGCATCCGCCTCTGTGTGGTATTATTGCCCAGAAACACAGGACTAAGGACCCCAGTCACACAGTGTCTATCACCAGGCTGTAATGACAATCATGTGACTTTTCTTCAGGTCCCTAAAGACATAAAGGAACTTCTGTCTCTGAGTTCCAGCTCTAAAGAGTGACAAAGCCACAAGCTGGTGCCTTAGTCTGAGGAGGCAACCCAAGATGTGCTTCTTGGCTGGTTTAGCCTTACCTCTCTTGGTATGCTGGGCATCAAGCGACCCATGGAAAAGTTCTTCTATTCATGTAACTGCCTTGCTCTGCTCCATGAATTACAGAGGCAGTCCGAGTTGTTTCACTGTACTAACACTTTGGGGATCTGGACAAATACATCCCTTTGGGAATTCAACAGGACCGAGAACAAAATCTAAGTTCCGAGGGAGATATATATGTCTTTTTCTGTCTCCACATATTTGAAGAACTTCCAGTCTAAGCCAAAGTTTTGTGGGAAAGTTAGACTAAGGTTTGAAATCCATTGTGAGGTATTTATAGATATGATAAGGATGATAAGCTTGACTCAGTAGGTCTGTATTATGCAAGGTGACAGACAACCATAGCATCACTTGGTATCTGTGCTAAGCACCTGTTATACTTGCAAATGATGGCAAACAGTGCTGTCTGTCATGTCAAGCCATATCAAATGAGACCTATTCTGTTTTGGAAAAGCTTCGGAAAAGCATATTTATTTCAAATTCAACCTTATACTTACAATGGTTTCTTTTATGTCTTCAAGTTGAACTTCGTGTTTAGTGTCTTTCCATTCTCTACAACTCAAGGCTTTCAGAGGCAAAATATGGTTTTCATTTAATGTTTTTTTTAAATCTCCATTTTTAAAGCATGAACAAGTGACCAGGAGCTCAAGAGAGCTATCACAAAGCAAAGCAAATCTAAAACTGGTTGAACGAAAAAGACAATATATTGTCAGATAGATTTAATGGTCTGGAAGTCATTTGGCTCTTTCTGAATACACAGGTAGCTGTTTCTGTAGTTGTGCTGGTTTTGTCTAAGTTTCAATATTTATTTTCACACATCTCTGATTGTCTGACTGGGTGAGTAGGTACGAATTTCATTGATAGCTAAAGCTCAATTTAACAAAGAACTTAAGTGTTCACTTAGCAGTAAGCACTGGGGTAGCAGGATCACAGCAGAATTTGGCCTTTGTAAAACTAGGTTTCACTGATACATCTGAAAGTAGTTTTTAGAAATCATTTTCTTAAAAGCCTATGAATTTTTATATTTGCATTCTGCACTGCTTTAAATCTCCATTATACTGCCATGTACAGCCTTATGGTGAAGCACTAAGTATTTTCAGATTTTAATATTGGAATTGTGCATTGAGTTTATGCAACACAGATGTCAGAATCAAGATCTGTTGAAGCATTACTGAGAACAGAAAAGTCTATTTACTGACAAAGAATCATGAATTCTCAGCATTTTCCAAATAAGTACACTTGAAATGTGTAGAATCACAGCCAAATCAGTGGAAAATTTTCTTTTGATTTCAGTAGCTATTGCCAGTTAAGAGGATGAAAATTCATTTTAAAGGATTTAAATTTTTTCACCTCTTTTACAACCAGTTTTATTTCAATAGATCTTCTGTGTCATTGGCTGTTCAAGACGGTCTATGATTCTATAGTCATGAATTTTTTCATTTGGAAGGGACCTTAAAGTTCATCTAGTTCATGCTTCCCTGCCATTGGGAAAACCACCTTCTCCTAGACAAGATTGCTCAAATCTCAGAACTGTATAATCATAGAAAATGCTGATTTTGAAGGGACCCATCAGGATCATTGAGTCCAACTCCTGGCCCTGCACAGGACATTCGCAAGATCACACCATGTGCCTGAGAGTGCTGTCCAAATGCTCCATCCAGTCTGGCCTTGAACAGGGCTGGAGCTTTCACAGCTTCTCTGAGCAACTTGTCCCAGTGCCTAACCACCCTCACAGTAAAGAATTTCTTCCCAATATCTAATCTGCATCCACCCTCTCTCAGTTCAAAGCCAACCCCACCTTGTCCTGTCACTATGTGCCCTTGTGAAAAGTCCCTCTCCAGCTCTCTTGCAGCCCCCTTTAGGTACTGGAAGGTGCTGCCGGGTTCCCAGGAGCCTTTTCTTGTCCAGGCTGAACAACTCCAATTCTCAGTCCATCTTCATAAGAGATCTGCTCCAGCCCTCTGATCATCTTTGTGACCTGCTCTGGATTAGTATAGCACCACATCATTTTTGCTAACCCCTAGTGCTGCTTTTGTCCTTTCAGTGCAGTTTTGTTTCTTCTGTATAAAATATTTCCGAACACTGAATCAAACAGACCAGGAAGCATTTCCAATTTTAATCTTTTTTTTTTTTCTTTTTATTCACCCTCTGGAAGAATTCAATTATACTTTTGTATTTTGCAACATCAAGAAGAGCCGCAAAACATACCAAATTGGGCTCAGGCTTAGATATTAAATGAGTCAGAAGGGAGACTTCATTCCAAACGCCAAATTGCTGTGATTTTTTTCAAGTTCTGATAGAACAGATTATTTCAATATTGCAACACTAGATGTCATCACATCATGGTCCAACATGGTGTAACTATATTTAAGCTTTTACTTGGATACAGATTAACGAATAATTCAAAATGAATAATTTATGTACTGGATTTTGCTGCCATTTTTCTTTTCTTTTTTTTCTTTTTTTTTTCCCCTGCATGGAATATTCAAAAGATTACAAAGCTCTCTCAAGTATTCCCTACCAGAAATTATTTGCAAGTTTCTTTCCATTTTACATCCTAACAAATGAATTTTAACTGTTCATTTCAAACTTTAAATTCACAATTAGTCATTTATTAGAATGTTACTTCTGTTCATGATTTATTGAACAGCAGTGTAAAATGACAAGCTGAAAAGACAAGTGAAAATCAGAACTAACAAAAATTCAGGTCTGTTGCTAAATCAGTATGTCCAGTAGAATAACAGTTAAAATTTTAATTTTCTCTAAAAAATATTTTTTAAAAAGTAAATATGAAAAATACATTTCTTTTAATGAATTATTAATCTTTCTGTACAATGCTCTTAAAAAAAAAAGTCTTTTCCTTGAAATCAGCTTCAAACAGTATAGCAACAAGTATAGATTTTGACCAATGAATGATGAGTTTTAAAAAAAAAAGTACTGCCCAATTATGCACTTCCCTATACATTCAGATTCCACAATTAATGCTTTCCTGCATTGATATCTGTGGAACTTAGAAATGACCTTGCTTGTACTGGGCCTTTTACTGAGCTGCTGTAAATTCAGATATTTTCCTTGTAGTTTTAATTGTTGATAATGCGAGAAGTGCAATATACTTTATAAATTATTTTTTATTATGATCTCAGGTCATATCACAGTTGTTCTCTGAAATGGCTGCCATTAGGTCTAGCATCTCCCCTCTTTAGCAGTGTTACTCATGTTATTCTTTTTGATTCAGGAAATAGGATAAAGGCATCATGCTCATTAGCCTTTTTCATTGGTCATATTCCAACACCAAGGTGTAACATTACTTTTAAGATACTTAGATAAGGATGCATAGAAAAAATACAGCACATTCTGGATGTTTTTCTGCTGTTTACTATGCCCACTTCATTAATTTCCTGTGCTAAGCTGGAAGTTTCTTCTTGCTCACTGGCATTAGCAATCTATTCTTTTCTGTCTTACTGTTGATGACCAATATCCATTTAAACTTAAGCCATATCTTAGATTAATCTAAATGGTTTAGTTAATCATAATTTTAACCATTCACATTAATTGTGTTTACTGACATCATTATCTGTGATTCAAAATAGATAAATGCTATTGAAAGATTTTTATTTTTTTAAATTATATTATGTGGATTTCTTTGTGTATATTACTCTTTTTTCATTGCACCATCATTTCTCTATCCCTAGTCTGGCATTTTTTTGATCTTGCACTTACGTCTAGACAGTGCAACCTGATTTCTTTTGATGGAACCACAGATGCAGGGAGCTATTCCCCAGAGCTCTTAGCTCTCAAGGCCTGTTTGCATTAACTTATGATCTTATTACCAGTCACTTCTTGGACTGAAATCAGTGCAAGAGCAGGTTAGTGCTCATTGCTGTTCACTGCTTTCTCTGCTGTGGTGATTCCTTAATGGGTGTGTTCTGTGGGGGACGGCATGAGGAAGGCAGTCACCTTGAAGAACACTAAAAAAACAGAGCCAGGGATTCTTGAAACAGATTTGACATGTCTTTTTGCAGCTTAGGGAACAATTTACTGTGATCAGCTGAATAACCCAGAACAGGGTGCCAAAGAACAATAAGAGAGGCATACTGTTATATTTCAAAGTATTACAGCACTAAATCCAACTTCCTGCTCTTTTCATGGAAAAAACTCTTCAGATTCTACTTGATAAATATTCAGAAGATCTTCCAACAACAACTAAGGCATGGTATATATTTAATGACATTATTCCAATATTCTCAACTGATAAATGGAACTTAAGACATGAGGAAGTTCTCTGCCTCTTACTAACATTTCCTATCCATTCAATAGAAAAAAATGAGAAAGAACCTAGATATTTATAGCAGTAAATAAATGTATTCCTTTATATTTTGGTAATATTTCAGTGTAAGAAGTGCATTTTTATTAGTAGATCTCTATTAGCAGTCAAATAATAAGTGTTTTATTAAAATATTAATAGAGAGCAAGTATGCGAGCTGCCTAAAGCCTTGATAATTGTCATCTGATTGCCTAATCCAGTAGATTTGTTACTACCCAGTAACTGATCATGCTTATAAATAATTAAATAATTAAACCATTTCAATTTCAGGGATGCAACATCATGCTCTTTATTGAGCTTCCAGACATGAACAATTGATCCTAATCATCATGTAGGACCTCAATTTCCTATATGAGGGTTGGGTATAGTAGCTAATTCTCTCATTGCTATAGAAAATGAAGAAGAGAGGAGAGGAGAAGAGGAAGAGAAGAGGAAGAGAAGAAAAGAGAAGAGAAGAGAAGAGAAGAGAAGAGAAGAGAAGAGAAGAGAAGAGAAGAGAAGCTTTTTAAAATCAATCTGAAACTTAAACTCTACTGCAATAGCAATTCATAACTATCTGCTATTAAACTCTCCTGCTGTTGAGCTTTGACAGATTTCTAGAATGTTGGATGACAGTCATATGAACTCTTAAAATAGTAGCTGAAGGATGAGGAAAAAAAGTAGAACCCAATCCTGTCATGGAAACTGAGTGGGTGCAAGGATCTAGGAGGCTCTTACAAACTATGTCTGTCTGCAAGAGGCATTGATGACACAAGCACTGGCGGAGGAGAGAAAAGAATCAATTCGTAATAAGAAATTTTCACTCATGATAAAATTAAGAATGACACTCAGATTTTATATGTACCTCATGTACAAAATATAAAAAAATCTCTCACCTTTATAAGTGCTTCTGCTCCTGCTGGTATTGTATATACAGACCTAATGCTCCAGGAGTTTCCAGCCTGATAGCATTTCATGCACTGTTTCAGCTTTCAGACATTGTTTTAGCCAAGCAGAAAAATCCTTTTCTTGTGTATTTAACGTTTTTTCTTATTACAGGACTGAAACATCATAAAATATTTTCATAACAACTGTTTTGTCTTCCTCATTTCAGGAAGTTTAGCAGATGACAAATTTATGGATGCAGTTGTGCTGACTTTACCACTACTGTTTTTTTTTGAGGAAAAAATATAATCAGCCATTTTAAATCTTTTAGATCAATTTTAAATGCTATAAAATAGTCACCAACATTGTAAATATTTCCAGCTCACCCTGTGTGAATTGAGTTCCTCATTAACATAAGTTATTGTTATTCTACTTCCATTTTAATAAATTCATTTTTCTCTTCACTTCAACAGTAAGGTGTGTAAACCTTTTGGGACTCATTTGTTTGGGTGAAACTTGCTATCCAAGTCAAAAAGGGCAGTACTGATCATACATCATGTATACACAAGTCAGGCAGATGTGTGCAAAGTGGACAGTTATAATTGCATTAAATAAATACCATTTCTACCATGTATTTATATACCTACATCAATCCATCTTTTTCTAAGCAATAAACCAGTCAGTTGATAAAATGCAGTGGAAAAAACTGCATGATGCTATTTAAATGCCAAAGTTCTAAGAACCACAGGGAATTCCTCATCATACCATGCATATGGGGTCCATGGAGAGAACATCTCTCTTTTGACCTCATCAGGCACCACTGTGGGGGTTTTGAAGTGTCCTGACAGAGCTCAGGCAGAAACCAGCCTTCAGGTATCTCTTCCTCTGAGTTCAAGACTTCTCATCCATGTAGGCAGAATGGAGCACACTGTTAGGTCTCTTGAAGAAAATAAATGCCTAATCTATTAAAACTGGATATACATTGAGGGCTTGGAGAGATTACAGTTTCGGTACTTGTCTCAAAACATGTGTGACTCCTGCTTTAGTCAAAATCAATTTTTTTACTTGTTTCCAATATGGTAATTGAGTCTAGTCCACCCTAATTATGACAGTATCGATAAACATTCATAATTTTCCTTATTTCATTAAGATCTCTGGAAAACCTTTCAATACATCTGTGAGAGTTTGCACACAGCTCATTTCATTGATGAGATTTCTATGTATTTTCTACCAATAAGATGTGATGATATGCACTGGAACAAGACAGTATTGGCCGCTATCCATATATTTAAAGCTGCTCGGTAGGGCTTTGCTCTTTATTTTCATTTTTGTGATTTTCTCACAGACTTTTCTCCACACAGAAGTAGAAGCAGAGTTAAGATTTCTGCATCACTCACATCAGAAATGTGTGAGAATACAATGTAGCAGTGAAGAACTTAGCCTATTGCTGTGGCTGTGCCAATGAGCTCTAGTGTAGAGTGGAATGAATAAGCAGACTAAATACACAAAAAAGATTTTGAGAAGAAAAACTTAAACACTGCTTTCTAAAAAGGACAGAATTATATGCTCCATAATTTGTTATTATTTTTCTTATTCTCTATTTCTTTTCCCATTTCCTGTTTTTTTTTTTCTTTTTTCTTCTTTTTTTTTTTTCTTTTTCTCCGCAGTGAGCCTGGGGAACACTTAAATGTGCTGAGATTCCAGGATAGAAGAAGTCCTAACAATATAACTAATAAACACTAACATTTTCCTTCAAGGGTAGCATGTTTTATCTTTGCTTCCAGGAAAAAACAAACAAAAAAACCCAACAATTGTACAAGCCTGCACTTTCACCTCTAATCATGCTTGATACCAGCAGTGTGTTTCAACTTATGCCAAGAATAAATGAACCATAGAGAAGAAAAATGACAATAGATCTCTTGAGGAAAGTTTGGCTCATCACTTTTTGGATGCTGTTTCTGAAAATCAAGTATATTTTTACTCTTGCATAATGGGTGTAAGATCTGATAGAACATTTTAGTGCAGTTTTATGTTCTGGAGCTCATTTTCTATTTCTCACCTCTTAGACATTTTCTTTCTGGGCCTGCATCTCATGTTTGGGATTGTTTTATGGCCAATAGAGTAGGTTCAGCAGTGTCCAAGGCTGGTGTGTCCATGCTGCACTTGTGTCATAGCTACATCTTTACAACTAGGCCAACTGTCTGATCAGGTAGCAATAATGACATCGTTTTACAATGAAATTTACTGCTACATTAATGAGACTAGAAAAGATATCAACTAATAATGTTTTTGTCCTTCTGTTTGCCAAATAATAGTAAGGCACAGAACTCTGTGGGAGCTTACACTGCAAAGCAGTGCCTTGCACAGCTCATACAGAGCCATGTTGTCTGTTGATGTAATCACCATGCCAGAACTAATTAAACTCAAAATGACATTTTCTGGGTAAGGCTATTGCAAAGTTCTATAAAGAAGAGCAAACTGCATCTGATCAGAAAACCTCTTGCCCAAAATGCCTTCATGTACTTAAGGTCAGATCTGGCTCACTTTTTGGAAGCACAATAAATGTAATTAAAAAAAAATAAAATAAAAAAATGTAATCTGTGTAAATTGAACAATAATATGAAGACAACTATAATTTAAGAATGTCATATTCTTAGTTTACCCTTTGTCCTGTCACGATGGCAGATTATGACATGGGCATTTCAAATGCACAAGACTGGTAGGAGATTTTAATATTTTAAGACATAAAATCATTAATTTTGCAGAAATTCAAGGCTGAAGGGATATTATCAGTTAAAAAAACTTGTAGCAGTGTCTGTGAAAAAAACTACTGGGCATTTGCTCTTCCACCCTGTCAGTTTGATTGTTCATCAGTTGTCTGGGAAGCTTGTATTGGTGTAAGAATGGGACTTTGTAAGAGCCTACAAAGGGAATGAGAGTGAGCAATGCTTGGATTATAGACTGGGCTGGTAATGCATGGTAAAATAGAAAATGTGGTATTCATATACATTCATGTATATACATGTGTTAATACAGAAGTAGGGGGAAAAACTTCCTACTTACCAATGTATTATTCTACAGGGGAAATGGTATGGTTTAAAGTCTTAAAAATTCTTTACAATTTTAATTGAAATTAATTTTAGAGAAGACAGTAGGGAATTCAGGGCAGTATTATTTGTGAAGTGCTACCAGGTAAAAATCAGATCAATTTGTTTACTGCAACATTGCCATAATTTTATTATCCAGCATGCACTTATAGCAAACAAACAAACAAAAAAAGAAAAAAATCTAGAACAAATGTAGTAATATATTAAGACTAAAATTGTCTGAAATCCATTCAATTTATCAAACCCTTACCAGACAGTAGAAATGTTGATTCAAGTGAAATATATTCTGCCCCTCTGCTGAGCAGTATGAGGTACATACATGGCTCTTGCAGATGGCCTGGCAAATGAAGAGCAAATCAGCGATGCTGAAATGAAGTCTATCTTAAATATAATTATGTTCTTGATATACACCAATCCTCAAACAGATTATAATGAAGTCATCTATCACAAGATATTTGCTCTGTAGCAATGTTTTATTCTGAAAAAAATCCTTTTAAAGAGCTGATTTCACAGATTTTATCTCCTAATACTTGTGTTTTACTACCCAGTCATGGACCACCATTTTGACAGGAAGGATTTTTTTAAATTTTCATTTTATTTCATATTGTTGTAAGACAAACAAACAAACAAACCCATGGGAAATTCTGTGTGCGTGACTTCCACAGATTATTGTTTGTACCATTATGTCCCGATTATTTCACAAAAATGCCTCTTTCCCGGGATGTGCTTTACAAAATAGAAATTCATAAGACATGGCAGAATTATCAAAGAAAGACTAAAATGTATTTCCGGCCCACCCCTTTTATGTAACTTATGCACAATATTAGCTTGAACTAGAAGAATGCTTTCAAGAAATCATATTCCAAAACCATACAGATTTCAGACAAGTATTGATCAGCATTGCAGATCAACTCTCAAAATGTCCTTTCATGGCATTTGATTGTTATTCAGAAATAAAGATACTATAATTTACTGATTCATTTTTTGCAAATATCTACTCAGGAAACCTCTCATTATTTTAGGTGTCAAAGTATTCATGAACCAGTCCTAATTTTCTTATTCAATATCTTTATGGACAAGCTAAACATTTTTTTGCAAACTGTTGGATTTAACATGACACAATCCATGATATTAGGTCAGCAAAGTTCATAACGTTTTTACACACTTCCTAGTTATATGAGGGAATAATTTAAAAACAGACACAGCAGTCTTTAATAGGTGATGTGCCTGACTGTAAATAGACACTGAGTCTCCTGGATTGAAGATATTTTCGTGTTGGTGACATCTTACAAACAAGACAAGGGCTCCCAGTCTTTACCTAATCTACTATTTTATGGTCCTTCTTCTCGTGTCATTTTTCCAGGTGTCTTTTTCACAGATTTCTGAGTTTGTATAAGCTTTTACTTCTATATAAATTGATAATAAAACTGCTTAAAATACATGGAACTGAGGATTTACAAATGTATCTGAAGTTAGGTAAATGTTAATTCATTTTTTATAGTGTATGTAATGATTTCTACCAATAACAACAACTTAAACTCTGTATAACTAATAATTATTTTGTTTACCTGTTCAGATACTGTAATTTAAGTCCTTGTGAACTACCTTTATAGATCTTTAGGAGGACATGTTGGTATCAAAGGAGTTTGTGTATTTTTGTAACATATGTTTATTGACTATAATGAAAAGATATGTGGAGGACTGTTTTAAATAATATCAGTCAAGAGCTTTGCTCTTATTTTTGGGTCAGGATCAAGTACAGAGTAGAACAGAAATAGAGCTTTTTAGTGATTTTTAGTCAAGAACAGAGATTCCAAACAAGAAAAAAGCACCTGGTTGTGTCATCATCTCACCCAGAGATTGGTTAAATGTATTCAGGAGAACACTTTGACACAAAATTTGCTTTTTAATATAACAGTATTTTGCTTTCACCTTACCCCATATTTGCTTTCCTTCTGCAGCTCTTCTGCTGCTGTTGTCAAAAGAGAAATGCCCAAAATAATAAAAACCAGATATTGTTCTGAAAGTGGCAATCTCTTTGACAACTGAAATATTATATAGAGAAGTATCTCTATAAATACAAATAGATACAAGCCTTTAAAAATATGGTTCATCTGTATAATTTCTCTGTGTTTCTATTCTCCCTTAGAAAATGAACTTTGGCTTTACTCTCTGGAATGCAGTGCTGGGAAAGCTCAGGAAATATCTTCCATCCTGAAGTCCAACAAATCTGTAACATTCATGAAGCACAGAAGCAATACTTCTAAAGAAAAATCTGTACTCTGGTGGAAAACTTAATATTTTTTTATTGTTTTTTTCGAAAACCACACATACACAGCTCCCATGACCTGGTCTGTTACATAGAGGCAAAGTTTTTGAGATGAGTGTCTGACATAGTAAAGATCCCTGATCAAGGGCTTGTTTCGGAGATTTTAATGTGCTGAAAATTAAGAGGTTGTATTGGCTAAGAAGGCAGAGCTGTCACACCCTCTCTTTGCAGTATCAGACCATTCTTCAGACATTCTTTAGACCATATCTAGCTCTGACAACCTTATCTTAATTAAAAAATCTGAGATCACTGAACAAAAAATAGAGTCCAAGCTTAGATAAATTAATACTTCCAAAGAGCAATCAGATAGTGCATTATATATAGTGTAAAGCTAAAAAAAATAATAGTCAGAGATCAAGGCTGGCAAAAAATTTATTAATGAATTTACAGTGAGTGTGGCTGATAAGAGACTTTTAGAAGTGTAACCTAAAGAAACACAGAAAAAGTAATCTGAACCTTTTTATTTGAATATGAATTCAGTATTTCATATGGTATTAACTTATGCCAATATTTTGGTATTTGTTTGGGCATAACTCAATAAAGAGATTCTGGGTTTGTTCATCTTCTAGAGCCAAAGATATCATGGTCCTCAGGAGTCTTGGCTGTTACAGAATTTCAACCGATTCAGTACATGTATTATTTCATTCTTCAAATATACAACATGAGAACAAAGTGGAAGAAAATTAATAGCGACTCAAAGAATCTTAAGTTGTCCATTAATAACTAAAGTGGGGGATTGGTGAAATTCTCATAATCATCAGAAGCTAAAGCTCTAAATAGTTTTACAAAGACAGCAGTGAGAATATGACAACCAGTTTTAAGATGTAACCACGCAAATTGCTGAAGAGGGATTTTCAGAGTGATTGCTTAGATGAGATCACTCCAGACAATCCTTTAATTATCTTAACAAATAAAACTGAAAATAGTTTTTTTTCCTCTTTGTTTAAAGTCTTATAAAAAAACTAGATAAAATGCCTACTCAGCAAACTTTTCTGACTATATAAAACAGACTTTTTTATATTGGATACTTTTTCTTAGGCAAAATGCAAATTCATGACCTGAACAGCTGCATGAAAAATATTTTAAAATATATTTTAAGCCTATATTTAAAATCGTTATGTCTAGTATATTTTTATATATTATGTATATGACTTGTATATGAAGCATTAATTTATATGTAGGGAGACACGTAACTGAGCAGTACAGTTAAGGTAATACAAGAGAAAATTTACCTTACTCTGGAGACTCCTTGCTCATGATATTTTGCCATCTTTTGACAACCTGTCAGCCTCCCATTCCCAGTCTCTGGCTGTAGAGGTTAGGTAATAAGGCAGGCCATCCACTGCTTTTCTTCAGTTACTTGTATTTTTAAGGTAGTGTTGAAAACTGGAGATGTGGGTTATGCATGCACACAGAGGAGAGTGTTTTGTATGTAGTTTTAGATTCTTGATGCTTTATTTTTATTTTATCCTTTTGTGTGTGTTCATATAAAATAGATTACTAAAGGGATTTTAGGCTATGACTGTCAAAGAAATTTCTATTTCTAGAGAGGATGCTAGATATAAGAAATAATTAGAATGTAAGAAAACTAAATCAAAACAGATTCATTTACAAAGAAGCAATCTAAGCGATCAAATGGCAGCCTTCAGAAAACCATCTGTGAAACATTCACTTTGAAGTTCACCAGAGAATTAAATAGTAGTCTGTTAAGGGGATTGTGATTTAGCCAAGGGTGTGCTGCTCTGCTGGTGGCTGACATCTGATAAGCAGTAAAACTTCACTACACTTCAAGTGTTGGGTTCTTACTTTCAGTCTGATGAGGTCATCCCATAGCCAGGTCACTTCATATTTCTCTTCTCTGATAACTCTCAGACTTAAAAGCTGCAAGATTTGTTCTTACTTTCTTAATCCTGGAAATTAAATTTTTGGGGAGGATGTGTAAATGTAACACATAAGAAGGAATTTTAATTGCATGTCATTCTTGACCTGTCTATTCTGGCTTAGCAGAAGAACATGAATTTCAGTGAAAAAGTTAGTGACTTTAACCAAGATGTCTCAGCTGAGATTTCAAAAGGAAAGTCAGGATATCTCTCTTTTAAAATAACTTTGATTTAATTTGTCTGTGAAGTTAGTTAGAAAAAATGTATCATTCAGAATAAAAAGGGATTTAGTTCTGTCAGTCAAGGGTCTAAAACCAAAATCTGACCCAATTTTGGCTTTGTAAACAAAATTCAGTTGACGGTTTGTTCCATTCTGAACATGGTACCATAAGTCTCATGTCTGAAGCTATCCAGAGAACTTTCATCCTAGTCTCTTTAAGTAGCCCTGCAGGACATTTACATAGTGCTTGTGTCCCTGTAGAAATCTTTTCTTCTTGTCTGAAGTGGTAAAAGTATCAAATACACTATCATTAAAAAAATATAAATACAAAATTTCAACTGCTTAACTGAATATGAATTGTTGTTACTGTAAAACACTTGAAACCAAGTCATGTCAAGCTACAGAGAAAAGTTTACCTGTGGGTAGATTTGTCAAATGCTTTAAGTGTGTTCAGCTCCTGAATACAGGGGTACTCCGGTACAGACAAAATCTTCATTAGACTCCACAACTTCAAACTCATCAGTTACCATTGTAAGGATAAGAATTTTCTCATTATATGTCGCTTGCATAATGAAACTGAAAGCTGCATTTCAGGAGTCAGTGAACACTTCCTGGGAGGTAGGTTATCACATAAGATGAGCACTTGAACAATTTTTATAGTAAAATTTCTATATATTTTAACCAGCTTAGGCTTTTCCATCCTCCTCTTATCTTCCTCTCAAACATACACCCTGTTAGTATACTTTCTCTCCAGGGAGAAATACATATTTATGCTAAGTAAAATATTAAACTACCAAATATAAAAATAATTGCTAAAAGAGCTGTCAATTTATTTCACACTGCATTCTAGTGAGATGAAAGTAAAGCAGAGATAAAACAACAGCTCATTTTTCAGGTAAGGCAACAATTTCTCTGGGAATAGGTTCTGTCATAGAACAAAGGTAAAATCTTTCATATTGTGAAAAGTAGGCCCTTTTTCTCTTTTATTTGCTGATATCCCATTTCCAGGCAAAAAGATGCAAAGTTCTGCCAAATAGACTGGCCCATACTTAAAATAAATAAATAAATAAATAAATAAAACTTAAATTAAAAAAAAAAGTTGATTTGGTGTTTTGGTTTGGATGGGTTTTTTTGTTGGTCGATTGGTTGGTTTGTTTTGGGGTTTTTTTGTTCGGTTTTTTTATGTGAGGATTTTATAACTTTTTAGGTGGTATTTATCCAGTTTGACTTCAGCTTGTCTAAGATTATTATCTTCAGCTTTAAAAGCTAGTCTCAAGACAGAAACTTGGATATTTTTGTTCTGAATTTTTCATCTTAGAACACAGATGATAATGTCATTAAAATTATGTGTTATTTGTGTCCATTTCACATGAAATATGCCATCTAGAATTTAACATCTTGATGAGAGACAGCTTGTTCACTGGTCTAGTTCTGTTCCTGCTCTAGAAAAGCTTCTTAACAATAAATTAATTAATATATATAACAAGTGTAAATATTTAGTCATATCTGCTAAGATGTGCTTGAGTAATAAAATTATTCCAGAAAACAAACAAGCTAAATTTTAATAAATATGACTGTAGTTAATCTGTGCTTTCACAAATGGGAACAAACATAGAAAAGTGGGTAGAGGGAAATGCTCAGGGTAGTGTTCCTGCATAAGTAACATGGAAAGTGTCACACCTTCTATAGCACTAGTCCTTCTTTTAAACCTGATTTCTTATTGCTGAACATTTGCTGAAAAAATCTTTTTGCAAGAAGTATCTCTTTTAAAAATTTAAACACCTTATAAACTTTATGAGAAATTATAAAAATAAAGAGCATCTGTTACAGACAAACCAATATTTGCCAATATGAGTAGTAAAACTTGCATGAATAGCACTCTAAGTTTATAATTAGAAGCCAGAAGTACTAGATGGAACCCAGATTAATGCTTATTTCACTGCTTCTGATTTATCTGTTTTGAAGAGAAGGTTTTGTTATAAATACAATCGAACCATTGTTTGACCTCGTGTGACAACTGCTGGAGTAATCAGAATTCAAAATGTTACAATGACCAAATGATTAAACAAAATCACCTCAAGAGCTCCTCAGAAATACCGCTTACTTTTATTTATGGGATACATTTAGGTAATAGCTCTTTCTCCTTCCTTTTGTAAGTTTTGTATTTTAATGGATCTCAGAGCCTTAAATAAAAATTTTGGGAATACAGGGAACAAAGAGAAGATGAAGAACTTGTTATCCAGTTGATATTTCTACTTGATTTTACTGCAAGGTCTTGCATGTTCCATTCAGATTCCAGTACATGCCCTGTGTTCTCTTTATTGGATTTTAGGCTGCTTTTATCAAAACTTACATGTTCTACACTTATTAGATCAGTGGAAGTTCTGAATAAGGCATTGATAATGATGTATCAACTTCACTTTTAAGGATGATAGTAAAGTCTGGAGGACTACTGACCTTCCCTATGTCCCTTTTTGGGTTTTTTCCCTTCCAGAAGATGCATTACAAACCCCACTATTGTATTGGGATCTTCCATAAGATGTTTAAGATATTCCCTTGGGGTTTAGATACTATTCTATTCATTCAGCATTCAACTATTTCATTGGTAGCAGGGAATTGTCAGGATAGCAAAGCACACTTTCAATCCCTTCTTTAAAGCAGACCTTCATTTTTAATAGTACTCCCTCTGTTTATGCTTGTACTTGTACTTTACATGCTATTTGTATTTACTGTCCAGTTAGAGGGTACTAGGAGAGTTTATGGGCTTCTAAACAAATGCATTTTGCTCATGCTCTGCAGAACACTAAATCACCTACTTAATGCTAAGCAACATTACCTACATGACCAAATTTAAAGCCTCATAAAACTTGAGCATAACTGTTTTGTGGTACCAGCGCCTTAATTCAGTTTGGAATATGCATAACTACCCTCTATATGCAGCGTGTGGTTGATGACACATACAGAAAATTAGATCCTCAAATGAAACCCCTTCAAATGGTCCAGCCTGTCAAATGGCACCAGTGAAATCAGGAAGGTATGACTGACATTGGCTGAGAATTTGGACCAGGAAAAATAGTAGAAAAACTACAAAATTATAATTCATTACTAACTTATTCTAGAAACTCAAGCCCATAATAGTAATCATTGCTATATGCACATCTGGGAATGAATAGAAAAGAAATAGCAAATCATCTGGAAACTTTTTTGTGGAAAGTGCTTACTAAGGAAAAATGAGGTTTACAGTAAGTCAAGCAAAAAATAAATACACATGAAAAGACATACATGAGTATGTAAAGTAAACAGCCTATTTTAGGTTTAGATATTTTTTTAGAACCAATCCTAAATCTGTGTGGTCCCTCTAAAGCCATTGATAATAAAAATTTTTAATTCTTTGGTTCAGGTGTATTTCTTTTCACTACTTCATTGTGCTTTTTCTTCTAATAAAAAAAAAAACAAAAAAAAAAACAAAAAACAAAAACATGCTGCAAGTTGCAGTTATGACAGGGAGAAATCTGGGATGGTATATATACACAGATGTCCAGTGGAATTTTAGGCAATTTAGGAAGGCCTGCTTGGGCTCCAGCTGCCATTTCAGAAGGAGGTAGCACTCTTCTAGGTCCTGTGCCATAACTTCCAGCAGTGTGATAACTCAGACAGACTCAGGAGTATTCAAATTAAGGCCTTGTTAGATAAGAGTTAAAAATTAATCTCAAAGTTTAAGACCTTCCTGTAAAACTACTCTACAATAATCATGCAATGTGTCACTGGAAAAAAAATTAGCATAACATCTGGTTCGACATCTGAGGAAATATTGGCACGCTTCAAACTATATAGGGGTTTTATATTAAAATTAATACCTCAGCCATTACTGGTAGTCAGTCAAGATTATATTCAATAAAAAAATGCATCCCTCCTACACAAAATGGACCGGGACCACTATAAACTTATCTGCATTTGGATGGAATAGCAGACAGCTCAAAGTAAATGTGTATCTGAAATAAGAGATTGTAATGCACAAAGTACAGATAAAAAAGCATTAATGCTCCTGAACATACCACCAGTGCATCCACCCAGTACTTGAATGTGTCATCTTGCTTTTCTCTGAGAGACTGAATCAAGTTATATCTTTAATATTAGAAGCGAGATTAGCATAGTTTAGCCTTCTAATATAGGAGGATTATAACATTGTCTTCAAATTCAGCAGTCTAAATTAATTCTATTTTCTTTTGTTTTTCCTTTGTCTTTTTCTCTTCCTCTTTGGAAGTACGAGACAAGATACATGATTTACCAGAGTGGAATTTGCTTTTTCTCAGAATATCCAAACATACCATCTATATGTGATACTACTAAAAGTGGGTTCAAAGGTCTAACTCTGGTAATGAACTTGAAGAGAAAGTAATATTTGCCACTAAGATAGGAAGGGGAAAAAAAATCATTTTGTGGGAATTTTAAGGTAGGATTACCTACAGTTTGTGCAGTGGAGGATACACCTACATTGACCTTAGTAAGAAAGATTGAATAATTCCTTATCTATATGAATATATCTATATTCATATTCTATTATCTATAGTCATTATCTATATCATATCTATGTCTTTCACAGGTGACAAATTTTTTGTCAGACGAGATTCATGCTTTTCAAACTGTATAATTAAAACAGCAGAAGCTTTGACCACAAAGCCCTAATTTGCTGATACTGTTTTTAATAGAAATATATTTAGAAATCTAAAAGAAATAAGGTATATCAATTTTATCGACCTATGCAAATAATGAAAGAGCAATAGCAATTATTATAAAGTTAATAAAAGTTTGCCTTGGAACAGAAGGTAATACCTATGGTAATAATAAACATGAAAACTGCCAGTGAAGTGATATACAAAAAAATGCTAATAGCAACCTAAAGGATGCAGAAAGACACTTAAAATTCCTAATCGGCTCAGAGGCTGCATAGTCTAATACTCCCATTTTAAGACACTGTAAAGTTGTATTTCAGGAGCTTCAGATGCAATACTTGGAAATAGTGAACTTAAAATATTGTGTTATGGAATTAGTGTCTACATTTTAATTAGTGGAAAAATTAATCTTCTTCTTGACCTTGCTGTGTTTTGTAGCTCCACTGGGTTTTTTTCTGGATGGAGCTGAACAAGCCATTACACTGCAAGAAGACAAGTGGAGCAATTTCTTGAGAAAAGGTTCATCTAACTGTTACAATCTTCCAGGATTTGTCTTTGACAGTGAAATGAGATAAATACTCCAAAGGACAATTATTTTTCATGTATCTTAAACATCTATTTATCTTTCATGTGCTAAATTGCCACCTAGAGGTGTCTATCTCACCAGTTACTTTACAGAGAGGCTGGCATAGCCAGGATGCTTCCCTGGGGATAGGGGAGGGGAAGGGAAGGGAAGGGAAGGGAAGGGAAGGGAAGG
>VXBI01010137.1:3423916-3484829 GCA_013397375.1 Toxostoma redivivum | reverse complement strand
AGGGAAGGGAAGGGAAGGGAAGGGAAGGGAAGGGAAGGGAAGGGAAGGGAAGGGAAGGGAAGGGAAGTCTCACTTGAGTGCCTTCAGATGCCTGAAAGTAGCCATGAGACTCAAACCAGCCTTCATTCAAAAGTTATCTTAATTCACCAAAATACACTGCTACTATTTTTATCATGCTGTTCAGCCTGATTCTGGTAGCCTAACATTTTTATACACCAAAAAATTAACTTAGTTCACAGGACTGTTAATAATTTTATTTTATTTTATCTTATAGAATAATTAGGTGTGAGGCAAATTGAAAAGACAAATTTCTCTCTGTGTTCAAACATTTATTTTATTGTGTCTAACTATAGTTTTTTAAACTTTCTCATGAACTCAAAAGTGTTTTGAATTTGCAAGATTCTCTGATGTTAACTAGTTGAAACATTGGGCTTAGTTCAACAATTTTGTCTGCAGAGTCTAAGGATGCTTGGATACATTTACACTGAATAAATACAGCTATTAAAAGTAATTTAAAGTAAAATGAAAAATAGGTGAACAATTTGTTATAGACTGAAATTTCTCACAGAAAAAGGGATATATTTTTATATGGCTGGGTGTGTATATATATATGTGTGTGTGTGTGTTTATATATATGTGTGAAAAATATTTGCAAGAGCTATTTAGGCAAAATAAAAAGAAAATTGAGAGAAGAGCTTTAATGTATTTCAATAGTAAGATGCAACCATCCTATTACAAAAATGTACCAGCATCCTTTCAAAAGTAGCACAGAATTATTAAAAAAAAATACTATGAAATGAAGGACCAGTGGAAGCTCATCTCTTTCAATTCACTGCCAAAAGGATCATAAAATGAACTATTTTATATATTTATTTTTCTAATTTTTAAACACATGCCAAGATGAAAAACATACCCAAATAAAACTCACCATGCACTGACCTATTGCTTGTAGCTATCAGAAAGGAGTATCTCACATAATCATTAAAATTCAGCTCTAGGGATGAACATAAATATATGCAATAATCAGAGTAGGATGCTGTGAAATGTGAGTAGTATTTCCATATGTGAAAGCAGCAAACTCTATTTAAAAGACCAATTATTAGCCACATGAGGACAAACATGAATGAGTTAAATGGGTTATTTTTCAGAGTAGTACTGAGTACTTATTAAAATTATGAGCCATCAAAATAACTCTTGCAAAAGCTGACAAGAATGTGAGATAAAACAAACCTTCTTTTTGCCTCTTTCATGTAGACTATTGCCATTAACACATAAATTAATAGTATACCTTAGTAATTTTAGTCTATATCATTAATCACTGTAGACCATGATGCAAGCTTGGCTTCCCTCCAAGAAGTCAGGAGAGCAAGTATACTTCATGCCATACTCTATTTGCCCAAACACCATTAAGTCAGAAAAACTACTTCACCCCAGGTGCTGTGAAAAAGCTGAGTTTTTAAGGAGTTAATTCCTAACAGGGAACCTCTTTCCTTCTCACACTTCTGACTCCATACATTTTTGTGAGTACACAGCACTGAGAGCAATAAGAAATTGCCAATGCAGATAAGGTAGTTGTCACAGTTCCCACTATGCTTTTAAAATTCATAAGACTCTTAAAGCATGAGTCAGAAGAGCAGAAGCTGTTTCTCCTCAGCCTCTGGAGTCATCTGATAAAGTAGTGAAAGGCTTGAATATCACGATCCTTCTCAGGAGCCTTGCAAGTATCAACTGCTAGCATTGTTTACATATCCTCCTAATACTCTATTTATTGGAATAATTAGTAGGCAAAAATACTCTTACAAGGCAGACTTTCTTCACAGTATTTCTGCTTAATAGATGTCCATCATGTCTCTTAATAATCTGAATAGATAATCTTCCTCCCATCTCTATCCCCTTCCTCTCCTTTCACACCAAAGCCAGGTTTGAGTGGGATGGATCACTATCACTGGGCAGCATTTCTGTCACTCATGAGCATGCAGCCACGGAATTGCTTCACAACAATAGATTTTTGTCACTACACACTTCCAGCTATAGTTGCACTTCCAAAGACTAACAGAAATAACAGGAGGCCCTCAAAAAACATGTCAGGTAAGCCTGAAAATTCAGTCAGCATTCATATGAGATTATTCTCCACTCCTTGGTCTTTGCAAAGTACCTCTCTCATCATTTCAAAATACTCCTGAGAGTTTGAAGAATAATAATTTGAAGGAAAAGTGACAAGTTGCTGTAAAAATCTTACAAGTTAACTTCATGGCAAGCATGCATCATATCTCAGCCATCCTCAAAAAAGAAAATATGAGTCAACGTGTGTCAGCAATCAGACATATTTTTCTGTCAAGCAGATAAATGTCTGACATCATTTTGTCACTCCTGACTCTGTCAATTTTCTTGGGCTCTGTTTATCTGCTGTGATCCTAAATTTCCTGCAGGCCAGTGTGGAAAATCACAGATCCTGCTGCTGCTTTAGGCTGACCTACATTCCCCAAAAGATTAGGCAGCCCAAAATACCAAAATCTTTAAGTTTCTGGGGCACTTCTGAACAACAATAAGCTTCACAAGGAGGAAAACACATTAACACAAGCTCCAGCTCGTATCAGTTTTCTCTCCTGGCAGTGTCTGAAGTAGCAGTGTCACTGAGGGGCGGGCACCGCTCTCAGATCTTCTGCTGAGTGGGGTTTGACTGGTGATCACTTGCCTTTTAACTGCTTTGGAAAACAGCAGCAAAGCAATCCTGTCAGTGCTGTTTTATTTACCCCAAAAAGGGAGCCATGTGGCCTCTTGGAAAAAAAAAAGGAAAACCAAATAAAAATCCTAATTAGATAATGATCAAAGCCTAGAGGACACATCAACTCCTTTGTGCAACATAGGTGCTGGAAAACAAAAGATTTTTGCAGTGTAGACCCTGCTTGCTTCAGTTCACCAAATACTGCATTCGTGTATATAATGTCACTATCAATGCAATTAAAGAAGAAATGCTGGATGGGAATCCCTGCACCTCACTTGTGGGAATAAACTGTGTTCCAGGGAGTACTTACTGAGGGTGTGGGCTGGGGATTCTGCTCCAGAGTCATGGGTATGTACACTATAAATTAAGGGTATAAAATGCAGGTCTACTGTGTGCTGGGTGTCTAAGGTCCTTGCCTGGTCATGGAGATCCATTCAATCTAGTGGGGGAAGCTTCTAGGCCACCTGGGCCCCCTGAGCTCTACCTCAAGTAGACACCTGCATTAAGCCAACTAAACAGCTCTCCATTCATCATATGGCCATATTTTACACTCAGAATTTTTTAAATAAATATTTTTTCAAACAAAAAGCCTTTGCTTGATGTGGCAAGTTTTGAGAAATTTTAGTGGTGGGGTGCAGACAAGGTGATTCAGAAAAGGAAAAGGAAAGAAAACTTATGAAGTTGTGACATTTTGAAAATTATTTCTCATCTGTGCAAGTCAAAGGGAACCAAGTACAATGTGTTATAAGGAGACTGTTTCAGTATGTGGTGCTTTTCCAAGTCTGTTGTGTAAAAATTGTGACTAAAAGCAGAAAAAGATTGTGTTAATATGATTCACAGCAATACTTAAGTTATCAAGTTTGCAGGAGATCTTCCTTCAAAATATCCTAGTATGATTATATCTATGCAGAAATATAAATGAAAGTGATACCAATAATGGAACATGGCATAGAAACACTTTAGAGGTGAGTGACAACAAACAGGAATTTGGAGCCCTGTGACAGCTGCCCCACCTGAAAGTGACTCTCCCTGCCTCCTTCATGAGCACCTCCGACAGAAAAACCCAAACAGGGAACCAAGCCAAGCACAACATCAGGTCCTAATCAGTGGCAAAGCCTTTAACAGGGTGCTAGCCACAAAACCAGGCTGAGGTGTAAATACCCAGGGATGATATTCATTCTTGCTTCAGTGGTGTCAGGTATTAATGCCTACTTACCTTCTGTCCCAGTTTTATGCTTTTCAATTGATTTATGAATCCCAGTCTTAGCACCATGTTGCTTCAGCACAAAATAATCTGAAGTGAAAAGGAATTGCCAGAGAAACTCCAATGATCCTAGGTAATCCTGCAATGCTTTGGTGACTTCTCAAGGTGCTTAGACCATTACTATCTGAGCAGGCTTGAGCAACTTTCAGGCTTTTCTCCCTGTCATGAATGAAAGAAGCCCTAAAACAATAGTCACAGTCTCTTAAATATTTTTTAAAAAGATACAGAGGTTAGTCAAAATGAAAGAAGAAATACTCAATTCTCATAGTTTACTAAATCAAGAGTGAAGAGTCTTTTAATTTATTAATGACATAAAATTACTTCCAACCTATAAACTATACATTGAAAATTCAATAGGAGTAACACAAGCAAACCACAGTATTAGACACTCTGAAAATGTAGTAAACAGCTACATATTTCTAAAAACATTTCTGAAATTAACCCCAAGAAATTAACACCCACACCCACACTTGCAGAGGTACTTGCCATCCAAACAAAATTACCCACACCACTGTGGGTCACACACATCCTCCCATTTTTGGGACCATGATGTTCTGTGAGAGATATGGATTACTCTTTGATAAAATGTGTAAGCAGATAATGCAAAAGACTGTGCAAAATAGGTGTTTCATCAAAGACCCATCAGCATTTAAAGAATGCTGACAGTAGGAGGGCTTAAAAATTTGATAGAGGAGATTGAATTTGAACAGGGCCTAGAATTGTAATTGGGGGGGGGGGGACGGCAAAGAGAATTTTTAATTTTCTAGAGGTGGGTAGGTTGGTTTGTTTTACTTAGAAGTCAAACTTTTATTGTTATTAAAGAAGTTACTTAAGCACTCCTGTGTTAAATCAGAATGGTTCATAAAATTATTCCTTTAGGCAAAATGCATTTCTTGCTACAAAGCTCACTTTAGTGTTTGGTGTTCTATTCATTTCAGAACAGTAAAAGGGATTGCTAGGTTTGTTTTCTTTCATGCCAATCTCCTACTGGTACAGTCTCCTGTACACAATGGTGCTTTTCTTCCTGAAAACAACTACTTTAATTTTATTGTCTAATATGATGAATCCAGCTAAAACTTTTTGTTTCTTGACCAAGATTTTAAAACTGGCTGAGCTTTGCACTGTCTTGGTTTATACTCTATGTACTTTGCAAACATCTGTAAGGATCAAGGGAAGAAAACAGAACACAAAATGACCTTGACTGTTATAAAATCCTCCTTTCATGAAAGTATTTTGTTATCACGAATGACCAGCAGAAAAACAATAGTGAAGGTTTCAGAAAAAAGAGGTGAGGTAGACTGGTAAAGATGGTGAATTAAAATAATACCTCAATTTACTTTGTAGAACTTATTAAACTTATGCAAAATTTGTATAATCTTTCTGTTCTGAAGATTCTTTAAAATAATTTTAATTATATAATTTGATGATAAGAATTGAATTAAAGTTGATGATGGCATAAATATTGAACTATTTAATGTCCGTCAATGCAAAGCCATTCTTCTTGAGCTCACTAGTAGTGAATAGAGAATTAGAGAATAAATCTGCCTGTAGAAGAGAGAATATGAGACACCATAGGAAAATCCAGTAACAAAAAGATAATTAATGCATAAAACTGTCAGGGAAAATCTGCCAATTATGTGTTTATTGTCTTATAATATTTATAGTCAACATAGGCAGAGCAACAACAAGGTAAGCAACAGCCATAAGGGTAGGTTATGTTCTTACGAAGCAAAGAAACCTTGTCTTACTGTGTTCTAAGCAGGCAGTAAAGACTTGAAGTCTCATAAAGTGTTCTTTGATTTCTTTTCATTTTGTAAGGATTTGCATTTTCTGCTGTTTTTTTTTTTTTTGAAAAACACTCAAATATTATGAAAAGAAAGAGAGAAAATAAATAAAGATCAAAATGTAGTCTGAAATAGACTGTGGCCATGGCATTTCTGTCCTGAGAAGCAAAATATAAAATAATAATAAAAAAATAATCAAGAAGCATAGCACCCTAAGGAAATTTCAATTTCCAGATGAAAGAAGTCTACAGGTGGATATCCAAACAAAACAAATCTTTTAAAGTTCACTAAGTGTGATGAATGAGTTCTTATTATTAGCTTGTATGAGTGCCTATTTTTACGTTATATAACTAATTTCACCACTGTGTTTGAAGTATGATCCTTTTTTTGAACTTAGCCTCATAAGAAATGTGTTTTTTTAGTGTAACTGCAATTCACTAGGCAGCAGTGCAAATTCTGCAGACATATTACTTGTGTCCTATAATAAATATAATGAGGCAACTTCACATGGTTCTAGGCCAAGCAATCAGTAAACACTTGGATAAATTAAAAAAACAAACCAATTTCTGGAAAAAGTTCTTGAGGAAGGAATATGGTTTTGAGTTCCTCACTTCTGGGCTCTGACTTGGCATTTTGTTGCTCTTTGCATTCCAAAGGCTATAGGAAAACTCATGAGACCTCCTTGCTTCCTTGTTTCATTGGAAAGGAAAATATCACCCCCATAGAATAGCTATGCCTAAAAATAGCTTCCATTGAAAGATATGTAATTAAACATACAAAACATATCTCGTGTATATGGTTTATACATCTGCTAAAAAAATTGAAATAATTCAGGGTTCCTATGGGGGCAAAACCAGAAGTTTTTCTGAAAATCTTTCAAAGTTTACTGAGTGAATAAAGCTTCATACAAACTGGATCAAGAAACACGTATAACACTGAAAATTTGTATTTTCCCAGGGTTTGTTTCCCACCCTGGTAAGTCCTCATTACAAATGTCTTTGCTCTGTATATGGCACCTTATAAGTTTGATGAACTTTATAAAAAACAAAATAGCTCATTCTTGAAAATAGAATCAGTGTGCTAACCCAGCTGTCATAAATAAGGCTTTCCTCTAGCTTCCTTGTTGGGACAATTTGTTTTGCTTGCTTTACAGCAACACGCAGAATAATTAATGCAGTTTTGTTTAACAAATTAATTGCAAAACAATTCATAACACAAGCATTTACAAGTGGAATATTTAGGTTACACAATATTTCACAGATAATGGCTACTTTATTAGCATTTACTACTGACTTCTTCCCATGGCGAATGCAGGTATTTGTGAGAAGAGATAACCTTTGGGATGCAAAGAACAAAATCCAACCCCAGCCAAACTTGAAAAGCCAAGTTTCTACCCGGATTCTCTGTCTATTAGTGTTCAGATTATTCTCATATGTCCTCCTTATAACATTGCTAGAAGGATTAAAATCATCATTTAGAAGAATGTAGGTGCAGTTATGAGGACAGGACTTCTTAATACTCACTTTTTAGATTGTTTTTTTCTGTGTTATAAATACTATTGTCTGAGCCACAGACTGGAAAACAAGAAACCATGTCAAGGAGTAGAGATTTACTCTTTACTTAGGAAACAATTTTGGAGTTCTAAAATGTTGGAACAATAAAACCAATGAGCCATGTTATAAACAAGGGGCCATCTGCATTATGAAATTCCATTACTTAGAATACCCCCAATAGATTAGAAATAGTATTTAGTGCACCTAAGATTGTGGACTTTACAAAATTATACTAAAAATATTTTTTGCTTAAATCAGAACCTAAATATCCCTGTTGCTCATTAATCTACAATACAGATAATAAATAAAGCCATCCATGCCCGTTCAGATTAGTTTCGATTAGCTCAGATTTCTGTAAGGAATATATGAACTTTCCCAACAAATTAGCATGCACTCACACCCACATAAAGGCAGGGAAATGTCTGAAAGAATTATTCTGATCTGGTCCAACCTCCCTGCTAAGGCAGGGTACCCTAGAGCATGTTGCTGTGGATTGATGGTTTTTTAATATCTCCAGAGAAGTAGGACTTCACAACCACTCTGTGTGAGCTGTTCCAGTCCTCTGTCACTCCTCTTTCACCCTCACAGTAAAATTCTTCGTCATGTTCAGATGGAACTTCCTGTGTTTCACTCTGGCCATTCAAGATGAGAAAAAAGATCCCAAAACAAATCCCAGTCGTTACACAGGTAAATTCTGAGCTCCTAAAACTGCATTTTTCAAGGGCATCCCTGACTACACCATCTGAGCTACTGCAGTCCTGTTCCTAGGGAGTCTGTATTGAAGTTCTTACTTCAAAATCCTCTTCAAACTTTGTTCATTTAACACAGTAGTTAGTGTTTCTTTGTTGACCCACTGCTCATATTTAATATGCTTCCTTAAGAATGTCCATGTAGCATCTGACAGCAATAGTTACTGCTTGACAGCTATGATCTCTTAACCATTTTACAGAGAAGCACAGATTTTTGGATCTATCTTTCCCTCTCACAAGATACCTTTTTGTAAACTCTCCTTCCTCCCCTCGTTTCTCCCAGCTCCAAATAACCCTGGAGGTTAGAGAGGCACTTCTACATGACTTTTAGTCTCTAAGAGTCTTTTCTCTCAGCTGTTACTTAGCTGCCATTCACTCATTGCAATCTTAACCAGTGCTTTTCACATGTTCTCCTACAGGCCCCATTGCAGTGCCCCTATATACAGGCAGCATCTTTAGGAAGCTGCTCAGAGGGCTGCTCCTCACCACTGCATTGAGGATCTTCCCATATTAGGGCTTCAGGTCTGTTCATCCAGGATCAAATTCAGCTGGAAAATACAGTCCTCAAAGGCAAATCCTACTCCACCTCATATTACTGTCTCCAGCAAATGCACCAGTTGTTTTCAAGACATTCTGACTGAAAACACATTGGAAGCCATAATTGTTCTAGTGTTTTATGGAGGGGGATGCTTATGTGTTTGAGCATATATAGTTTGAAGGGATGAAAATTAATCCATAGCTGGAGATAGCCTACTTTCATTACTGCTTTCTAAGGTTTTCTGGAGAAAAATATTTACTCAGAGTTTTAAAAGTCAGTGACTGAATTATGGTAACTGTTCTTTGGATTTGCTGTCCTTAATATGTTTGTCATTTTAGTAGTGGTTCAGCAAAATAAACAAATAAAATTAAAATCCAAAGCCATTCTGTTGTCTTACATAGTAGTAACACCACATTACTTCCCTCATCCTATTCTTTCTGAAATAAACAGGCTTATACAATTACAGAAGGAGCAAAGTGTTCAGTGCAAACAAAGAAAATCAATCAGCTGAAGCAGATAACTCCTGGTTTGCACTCAGAGAAGGGCATGGAGCATTAGGTCATTTTACAAAGGAAAGATGAAAACAAATCATCACCAATCAGAAGAGAAAAGACCACAATAAATGAGAAATGCTCTGCTACTGTAGCATTACTATAATTTAATAAGTGAAACAAAACTGTTTAATTTTCCTACAGCAAGAGTATAGATTATTTGACATGAGGAGATGCCTATTTTTTAGATATGACTAGACTCCTGGGAAATACAAAGGCTGTAGGAAATTGCTCATGGGAAGCACCTGGGAGCCCAGGAGCTGTGTTGAGAGGGAATAGGATGAGAGGAATGTGCTATAGTACATCAGCTGGAGGAGCTCATCCTTAAAACAGAGGACTCAAGTTTTGAACCAGGTATGGCACATAGTGAAAGTAAGCAGGTAAAAATATGCTAAGAGGCAGTTAGATTTTCCACCAATGTTAAAAATTGGTGTTTTGTAACATGTGTTGATTTCCTTAGAAATATTTATTTGTACACTCACTCATTAGATTTGTATATGGCTGTGGAAGATGCTGCTTCAATCCTGTGTTTTCCGTGCTTTAAGACTCATAGGTGTGTCTTGGTTCATAGTGGTATGCTTGGGTAGAGATAATAGAAAATATGAAGCAAATAACCATCTGCCATGTAGTCCCAGTTGTAATAGCTTCTGAACAGGTCACTATCTTAAATACATTTGTCAAAGACCTTACCGATGACAAATCAAGGACTCCATCATGAATTTTCAAGGCCCTTGATAGAACATTGTAGGTTATGTGGCTGATCCACCATGCCAGCATGAAACAGAGTAGATAAGACTGTAAAATTCTATCATGTATGCCAAGGTAAAACAAATGCACTTTACAGATAGTGGACTTGTAGTGGATCACATGGAAATTCTCCTCTGACCTTGGAGAGGTGGGGCTATCTTTAGAATTTTGTCAAGTTGCAGAACAGGGTCCTAAGGAAAATAAATTATTAACAAGGACTGGTTGCAAACTTAAAACCAGGTAATCTGAAAATCATCTGGTTTTAGGCAGCAAAATCCCATTCATCAACCAGCAGAGGTTTTGCTCAAGCCTTGTTTTAAAGGCAAATTCCAAAGAGCCAGTGGCTAACAAAAAACCACAACCTCTTAGAAATATCATCTGCCAAAGAAAGAAAGGAAGTTAAACAATATCCACAAACTCACTGTGTAGACACTTCAGATCACTGAATAAAATTTTGGTTGCTAAATAATGATTGATCATTGATAGAAAAACAGTGTGATAACCAACCATGTTCTCTCGATGTAATACATACACCAAAGTGTGATCTGAGCTCTGAAGCCACGTCCTCTCTAGACACAGACCATCTAAGGATGATATTTCTGATTAAAATGGGGATTTGTGGATGAGTACATACAGAAGCAATGGCAGCAGCTAATCCAAACAGGAAAAGAGAAAATTGTATCAAAACTGAAAAATGCCAAATTCAAAAAACGCTAGATTTGTGTCTCTGACACCCTACAAAAAGTAGAACTAAACAAACTCTTCCAATTTATATTTGAGTCTTTTGAGTTGCTCTAGAACTTGTCAAATTTGCATCTGTATAAATAGATCATATTTGCATGAATAAGAAGGTTTTGCCTAACTGCAGGCTCATGCATGTGTTCAGTCCCTGTTGTCAGTGCTCCTGATGTGAGGAGGATGAGCTGGGAGACAAGCGTGGCCCCAGAGCAGGCTGTGCCCTCTCCACCAGAGCAAGGCCAGGGAAATCGTAGGCACAGCCTCTGCCAGGGATCCCAGGAAGAATGGTAGACGGGACTGGTCCCAGACAGGTATCTCAGGAAAGAATTAAAGGAGATGCCTGAAAACAGGAATGGAGTTAAGGGTACCTACATCAGGTCTAGGACCAATCCCAGCAGAGCATCCAGTGAGTCCAGCTAGCAGAGAGGACCAAGTGCACAAGTACTCTGGAACATAGCTTGGGCAAGGCAGAGGTGCCCAGGCTCAACCAAAACAGAGACCCCAGACCAATGTGCAGAATCTTGTAGGGATGTTCAGGCTGAGGCCAGCACCTATTGGTGTGTTCAGAATTGTGACAGTCTTTGAGTTTTCCTATTCCTCCAGCATATTCCCCTGTGATTAATTTTACAATAGCTGAAAAAAAAATTCTGCTGCAAATATAAAACTTCTTGAGTGGAGTAAGTGGACCTGCTCGATCCATCTTCCCAGGACTCCCACAGGGGAACCATTTGCCCATGGTGCCAGAGATCCATTTATTCTCAAACCTGGGCATGTGGTGGGTTCAGCACCTTGGTCTTTCTTGGGTACAGAGCCCCTGTCAGAATAATCACTGTCCCGGCCCTGTTGCCAGTTCCAGGAGCAGCTCACTCTTGCTGCTTACAGACATAAAATCACAGCGATATGCAGCATGATGTGTCTGACTGGGAGTAGTCCAGATATCATTGCTGAGAAATGTAAAAGTAGAGCTTATCCAGACCCCAAGATCTCAGCCATCAGGGGTGATGGAGATTAGAGAGGGTCATTATGCCACCATATAATTTACTTCTACAATAGTTAACCCAGGTAAAGCAGAGATCATGCTAGTCATCAGTTCCAGAAAAGGCTCAAAATAAAAATTAAATAAATGAATTGACTAGAAATGTCGATTATGTCCCAAAATTGTGGTTCTTTCTCTTTCCACTGCCTATAGAGAAAATTTGAGATCATATCCACAGCTATAGAGATATGTAGTATATATATACTGTAGTATGCTAGAAAGTATTATGGAACAGTAGGACAAGATTTGTGAAGTAAAGCACCTGATGCTGAGGAACTGATGTGTGCTCTGTGTCTGGGGGATTTTACATGGTATGGTCTTAGTCTCACTGTCAGGAAGGCACAGTGGCATGCCTATCATTAGCAGGTGTAGTACATTAGGTGCATTATTGGAATAATGTTTTGCTTTAACTGAGAAAGTCCATTTGTGTGTTCTGAGGCTGCTCTGTGATATGAATGGATGCTCAGTAAATTCTGGGTACCTGGGAGATTTGTTCAAACTGAGACACTGGTATGGATGTTTTCATTGTTGTATAAAGTGGATGAGATTTATCCTGCTGTTACAGACACATTGTCACATATCTTTTCTATAGCTGATTGCAAAGCAGTCAAATTTCTGCTCTAGTGGTGTTACCTGCAGGTACAGGTAAATTAGATATCAGTGCCTTTACAAAACTCAGCTTTATAAACAATTGCATTTAGTTTAGTACTGCAGTCTCTGTACACCTGCACAATAACAGCCAAATTCTAATAAATAAGAATAACCCCCAGTCTCTTATTTCTTTTATACTGTTACTTCAGTGTGAAAGACTAAGGTGATGGAGAAGAGGTGAAGCTCTCATTTTTGGGAAATCAGTTCTAAAAACTACCCTTCCAATATCCTCCAAATATACTTTATTAATTTTCCTAGTTTATTTTCTTGTTTCCTGCACATTCAGGAATGAACATTTGTTCGTTATATGAAATCATTTCTTATTACCATCACTCCCATGGTACATTATTAAAATGCCCTAATTGTATTATACCCTATTATACTATCTAATAATATTTAATGCAATTTCATCAAAGTCCCTGATGTGCCAAAAATGTACCAAAATAGTCACAGAAACACATCTACATATATGCAATAAAATAAAAGCAATTTGTCCATAAAGGAAGGGGACAGATTTCACAGCATCAGCTGCCTGTGCTGCCATGTGGGAGGAGTCCTAATTCACTTGGTGTCTTTGAAGGCTTGCTCTTTTCCTTTCTATTATATAGAAACCTCATTAATATCTGAAAAGGGAAATGTTGCAGTGAAATTACTTTTGATAACATTCCCAGTTGTCTTCATTTGAAAGTAGTTTTGATGGAATGAGTACTAGTTGGGGAACTCCCTGTTTGGCAGAAACCAACCCATATGACGGGGAATAACACAGCCAGAAAGAGGGGAAGGGAGTAATACTTTTTCAAACTAAGGAAAGTGCAAACTCTGAAACTCTGTGGTTACTGCCGGAGAGAGAGAGAGAGAGAGAGAGAGAGAGAGAGAGAGAGAGAGAGAGAGAGAGAGGGAGAGAGAGATAGAGGGAGAGACAACAAGAACAGCAACACACATGGACCTCTTTAAGGAAAAAAAGGCCAACTTTACTGAATGGACAGCCCGTATTTAAAGCATATTATGGAGAGCTAAGACAGGACAGTAATTCATTGGATAATTGGGAAAAACATCCATGAGACTGTACCTCAGGATGTGTCCCACGGGGAAAACACCAGGTGTTAATCTTTATTGTGAATTCCATTCTGTTTTTCACCAGATTCCATTCTGTTTTGACCATATTATCATCCTGGGAGAATTCCACCCTAACTGAAGCTACAATCAGCTTATCGTTCTGGGAATGGACCTGAGAAGCAGGAGAAATCCAGGCCCAAGAAAGAATTCTCAAGCTGTAATTTTCTAGCTCTCTTAATGTGTCTGTCCACACACCTCTACCTTTTTTATGTCACCTCTTGACTCTCATATTTCATTCTGCTCACATTTCAGATGCTCCTTGAGGGCTTATTCTCAAGATTTGCATTTCTGGAAAACAGGCATTGAATATTGACACCCCAAAATTGAAGCAATTAATATTATTTAGACATTTTAAAATCAGTATTGTCTTATATACTATATAAGTCTTTCCAGCAAGCATGGGAAAAAATGCTGGAGTTCTCTTCCAGAAATAGTGATAGGAGTTTATTTAAGTAAATAATGTTGATGGATGTGTAGGGTTTTCTCAAAACAGCCAGATATCTACACTGTGGATTGTAATATTTAGTATTCCCATCGTAAAGTCAGATTTGACATTGACATCCATGCAGACCAGATAATGCCCCCTTTTAAAATGTTGGTAACAGTTACATTTATCTTCTCTTGGCTCTTTTGCACACAAATTACAATCATAAATATAACTTCAACTAATAACAAGGTCCTTCATGTTTTTTTCCCATTTAGCTAATCTGTTATATGACAAAGAGATTTAAGATTTTAAAAAAAATTTGCTTCCAAAAAAAAAAAAAAAAAAAAAAAAGAAGAAGTAATTTTAGCATAGCATCCAGCTTAAGCAAAGCTAAGTCTTAAAAAATTGGAGATCTATGAATATCTTCTCTCTGATATTCCCTAGGATAAGAAATGAAAAAAAAAAGCCAACAGAAAAAGTAGTTCTAAAATTCTATGGGACAAGCAAATTGTTTGATATTAGCTGTCAGATTTTGCTATTTTCCCAACCTAACTGTTCTCACAGTCCAAGGAAGTGTTTGCAACATTTGGTTTTAATTCCTATCACACATGTTTGTAGCAGGATTTCATCAGATAGCTAAAGTTATTTATCTCAAAGAAGACAAAAATATGCAAAAAGCCCTAATACTATGATCTTAAAAAGGGAATACTAACTTCATAAGAGGCTTAGTACAATACTGTTAAAAGATTAGTATTTGCTTTGAGATATGGTGGAACACAGAATGCCAGCCAAGTACTTATCTTTACAGAGGAAACATAGAGCTGGAATTGTCCTTGGATAGGCAAATGTTGAACTAAGAATCATTTGGGTACTTAGTCTGCAGCGATTCCTATGTGGAGAGGTAGGAAGATTCCACAGCTGCGAAGATGCATCCTCTCAGTTTCAACCTGGGTGATTGATGGCTTCCTCTGACAGCCCCACTACAGCTTTGGAAAGGCTTAGAGGTTGGAAGCTGGTTTGCATCTAACCCACTGACTCCTAGGAAAGGATCCAAGGAATATCCTGTTCAGAAATAGAGCTTTTCTGACATATCATAAACCACAGCAATGAGAACCAGATACCTTGTTGGAGTTTTTTGGCTGTGATATGTGATAGTGAAGTGTGGTCTGTCCATGGCAGACTTACAGGTTAGATAGTAACAATCACCTCTGTGTAAGTGGCTGTTTACAAGTACCTTGTAATGTAGCTTGTGGATCTCTGTAGTGCTCAGAATGAGAAAAGTCAAAGCATAAACTGCAAGCAGAAATGTCATAAAAAGGAAATTTTTAACAAGTTGGAAAATAACTATTTTAATAGAATTATTACATGATTGAGTAACTGGGAAGAAAATTAAAAATTTTCAATTTTTGATAGTCTTGTTTGTGCAATCTCTTTAGCAAAAAATAAATATATGAGGCATATCTCTTACTCTCAATCTGCTGGTACGAGTCAATAATATGTGCAAACTCTCACATTTTCAGGTATTTTATATATGCTTTGTCTTTATCTTTTTGAGATTTCTTTTAAAGATATACTCCTTCCCTTTGCAGAGACAATATGAACTGTCTGAGCAAACAAACCAGTTGAGTTAGCAACTGGAAGGAATGGAACACTACTAGCACCTAGAGAGATGTCTTTCCAAAATCACCTTAATGAGATGATTTCCATTTGAAGTCTGCCTGAGTAATAGTTTTACAACTCCAACAAGAACAGCTTGCCAATATTCTTGTCCTTTAAGACTCACTGCAGCAACCATGTTCTGTGTTTTAAATTAAATAAATATTTTACAGATATTCAGCTGCAATGCTTCTCAGGCAAAAGAAAATTCTTTCAATTGCTTTGACAATATAGGCCTTTCCCTCTTTATTTGAACATAAGTCAGGGCCTCAGATGTGTCCTCAGTAAAAGTTTGGATTGTGGGGATAGTAAAGAATGAGTAGAAAAGTAGTGTACCAGAGGCAGTGGGAGCCTTCACTCTGATTTATTGGTTCCAACCATCCAATTGTCTGAAAAATAATTTATTTGAAGGTATTTTCTTTCTCCTCTGCCATGCCCATAGCTATTCTCTATCTCATTTCTTTATCTTGTATACATTTTACATCTCTGGTTAGATGATTAAATAAGATGTGACTTATAAGATCTGAAACACCAAGCCATTTACTACTGTGATATCTCATGAAAACTAACTCAAAGAAATATCTTTTTGTATGAGAAATGCATTTTTTTCATTTTGTAATTTTAATTTTTAACTGGGAAATATCTTAGTGAAACATTTCAAAACAAATCAGTACAGATAAGAATACTGCAGTCTGGTATTTTGATTTAAACTTTGATTGACTATACAAATAAAAATGAAATATTGGAAATTGTGCCAAGATAAAAATGTTTGTGTTGGACAAAACCTTTGAGCAAGAAATTCCTTTAACTTTTATCCTTCTCCTTGCTCTTTCATTCATACTTATTCTACAAATTCAAAAAGGAGCTCTGTACCCTGCAGATATTAAGGCCTTAAGCTTGCCAGAGTCAGTGAATTCAGCTGAAACAAGTATTCAGGAAGTTAAATATGCATATGAGTGTGCTGGAGTGGGACCTTATAGGAAATCTTACTGAGACGGAAATATAACCAATTTTTCTTCCCAAAAAATGGCAAAAATTACTTAGATGAGACTTAAGCTTAGAAGTGATCAGCACATTTTTGAAAGTACTTTTCAGTATTTTTGAAAATGTGCTCCCTCAAAATGCCAATCACAGGTTCTGAGCACTTAATTTGCTTGACAATTTCAGTACCCCTGCTGGCAGTGGGACTGCCTGGTGTGAGGCTGTGGCTGAATTTCTCACTGCTGCTTTGACAGGTTTCAGGCACAAGAAAGGTGTCATCAGTTGTCTGCAGACCATGCTACAGCAACAGTAGACCCAGATGGAAAAGAAGATGGGAAAAGTAAAAGATGAATGGAGACTTTTTAGAACTCAGTTATTAGAGAGAATAAATAAAGTGCATTTCAAAGATTTGCTTGAAACAAATCTTTTATTGACAAATAAACTTAAGGAAAACAAATGGCTATACCATCTGAAAAATACATTTTAAATATTTCTCATTTTGATGAATAATTCCAAAATCAATTTTTACTTGCTTTTCTAAAAACAAATTAATTACACTTACTTCTTTCTTTTTTTTCTTTTTGTTTGTCTTATATTTATTTAGTAATCTGTTTTGTTTTGTTTCCCAGTTATTACAGTAAATTATTCGTAAGAAAGGATAATTCTCTCTTTTAAAAATCACTGTCAGTTACTTAAATTATGCTGGACTTCAGTTCAAAGCCATCAGGAGTAGCTAAGATTTTCAAACATCTAAAGAAGATGGACGAAAAAATGCCTTTAAAACATATCTTTGGTATTCTGGACAGTTTCTATGAATCTTACATATAGGACTATGTGATATCAGGCAATATGAGGCCAAGACAAAACTTAAAATTTCGGAGCTGCAGACACTTATACAACAGAGCCAAAGTGACAATGAAAAAAACCCAACACATTGGTCCTTCTTGTAGAAACCCAGATTTCCAAGTTGGCTTCCTGCAAGAATGCAGATGTGGAATATGAACTTTTTTCTCCTCAGAAGCCTTCATTTTTTCTTGGAACACAAACAAATAAAATCAGATTATATTTCTTAGAGCTCTAAAGAGGTGTTGAGTAGTCTTCAGAAAATATTTTTTACATAGAAGACATTAGAAATGTAATTTCCCTTTCTTCACTAGTCTGAATTTTTGTAACACTGTTTCTGCTAAATTTGTTGAGGAATCTCTAAAATCAGTAACTATATATTCTTTTTTTATTATTTTTTTTGTTAGAATTTACTTTTTATACTTTCTTGAACCAGCACAGGACTAGCAGTCATACATGTGGTATATATTTCACATGGAAATAGGAATTGTTATTATTCATCAATCACCACATCAGCCTGTTTCTGGATAAACAATAATATTCTGTACTAAGGTCAGCCAGACACCTCAGTGACTCTCTCTCAGTGAGAGAAATTTGGAGTTCCAGAGCTCATGCATTTCAGTACTTACAGCATCCATATCCTTATCTCTTTGCAGAGTTCTGAATATTTCAAGGATGCATATATATTTAATTAGATGTGAAAAATCCCAGAAAAGTTTTGAGGAGATGGGTCTTCTTATGAATACCTGCTTTGTCCAGACTTGGTGACTGCCAGTGAGAAGTAAAAAGGTGACAGGATTCCACCAAACCCTACCATGGCTATGTTAAAGTAACTTACAAGCATGCTCACTAACAGAATACCATGCTGTCTCAGTAAAAGATGCAGGTCCTACATGTTTATTTACTTTGTTCCTCTGCCCCATGTCTGCCATGGAAACAAAACATAGTTGTTTCTGAAAATCCATGTTAAACTAAAAGACTGGTAAGCCTTATGATGAAACTTAAAAAATAACTTAGGAGATTATGCTTAAATTTTCTTAAAAAAAATAAGTCAGTCTTCAAAAAGATAGAAATGTTGAAATTTTCAGTGGGAAAGGTGAAAGTTTTGGTTAATGGGATAGGAAGTGAAGAGAGATTATGATGGAAAATGGTTTATAACATAAATGTCAAACTCTAGAAAACTGTGCATAATTCTTACCTACATAAGTCATCCCATTTTTAAGATGTAAATAATGAAAGCCATCTGATCTAATAAGTATAATGGTCTGTTCATACCTAGTACATTTTATTATACTGTGGTTTTTTTAGTATAATTTAGCAAAAAGCACAGCAGCCTAAAATTAATGTCAAGAAAAGAGGGGTTTGAAGTAACAGCAAGGGGAAAGTAACTGAAAGTCAAAAATGCAGAAGTCAAAAACCTTTGGGTCACAGAAGATGAAAAAAGTTATTCAGAAATGCACTATTTTTTTTTTAAGAAAAAGAAAAGAGATATACATTGAGTGCAGAAAGCTGATCTTAAAACAGTAAATAGGAATAAATGAGTAGACATGAGGAAAATGTCATATTCATGTTCAGATACAGAAGTCAGCAAGTAGAACATCAAGAGGCATTTTCATATCATATCCTCAACTAAATCTTAAATATGTCATTGTTCTCTCTCTAGGTATTCTGCAGTTCCTGTTCTAGGGGTATCCTTGTGATCATTTCTGATCACCTCTGAATTAGCCTCCGTGCTCAAATGTAGAGATAATGATGGACCTGATGGTTTTGTTCAAATTAAAATGTGTTTATTTAATCAAATTTTGTATAAGACAAATCATGATTACCTCAGACAATCTGCAGGTTGTGCAGGACCCATCCTTGGCCAGTATAAGTCACCAGCTTCCAACCTCCATCATCGTGGAAATCTCCACTGCTCAGCCTAAGCTCAGACTATCTCCACCCTCAGTACAGCTGGGGATCCAGATCCTCAGAGAAGATCAAGTCAAACTCATTCTCTCAATCCATTCTCGTACTGTAGTCAAAGATTTTAAACAACCCTCTTTAAAACAATACTTTTTTTCACTTTTGTTTCGTCATGAAAGCAAATGTAACTAAATCACACTAATTCTGAGCAGTCAGGATGTAGAAGTAAAGGAAAAGGTCTGAAGGGGTAAGCAGCTTTCACCAAAGTTCCAGCACCATGCTATCATTAACAAAATCAGGATCAGTCAGAGATGATCAATCAAAAATAAAAAACTCACAACTAGATCATAGTGAAATCCCTATGCAATGAAAAGCCAGTAACAATATTTCCTTGAGTCTGTAAAGCCATGTTTGAAGCCAGGATCTTTTCAGTGAAGGGGTCATGGTCTCTTCAGAGGTCACCAAAAGTAATCATAGGGTTGTGAAGCATTGAAAATTTATTAGTTACAGTAAACAAAATCTTGCCTTTTCAGTCCCATTCTATCCTTCACCTTCAAGAACAAATGTCAATCTGTCATCAAGACCACAAAATGTATGCACAG
Source organism: Toxostoma redivivum (assembly GCA_013397375.1). Taxonomy (NCBI): domain Eukaryota; kingdom Metazoa; phylum Chordata; class Aves; order Passeriformes; family Mimidae; genus Toxostoma; species Toxostoma redivivum. The sequence continues at coordinate 3,464,963 of VXBI01010137.1, read as the reverse complement.
ATAATTCTTGCAGGCTTGTCACTCTTTCTATGTATATGTGTTTTCCTGCTGGCTTATAGGAAATTCAAAAATTTCCTGGCATCCGGCTTTGTTTTTTGCTTTATGGAAGCTACACTAGGATTCTAATGACATGGATAACAAGACACACAAAAATCTCTGGAGGTTCAAGGGCACTGATCTCAAAAGTGAATAAACATAAAAGCATAGAAGTATAGAATATCCTGTGTTGGAAGGGACCCTACTCCTGGCTCTGCATGGGACAGCCCCAAGACTCACAGCATGTGCCTGAGAGCATTGTTCTAATGTTTCTTTCGCTCTGACAGACTTGGTGCTGGGATCACTTCCCTAAGAATCCTGTTCCCGTGTCCAACCCACCTCTGAGTGAAAACCACTTCTTAATATCCAGCCTAAACCTCCCCTGACACAAATTCATACCAGTACATGGTATGTTGGTATGTTCATATCAACGTGAAATACTGTGTGAAAAGCCATGGCAAATAATATTCAAAGATTAACTGCAAGGTGACTGGTTCAACCCAGACCATTTTACGATTCTATAAAATAATATAAGGTAGATATACAACTTCATGAAATCCCAGAGTAAGGCAGGATGCGAAAGTAGTTGCAGCCAACAAGGAATGGCAAACTTCCTGCTCTGAGTACGCCTGAGGAAAGAAAAATGTGCCTTTTCAGGATAATCAGCAAATCCCCACCTCATCTGTGTAATTGGGTTTCTGTTGCTGCTGCCAAAAACAAGAGGGAGGACTGGAAAAATGTGAAGGAGGTATTTCCTGACAACAATACCTCTTCCTCTGAAACTCTTCTCTGGCTGTTTTCCCTGGCCTGGGCTGAGATTCCCCCACACTGGGAGCTGAGCATCTTCCAGTTACCTGCCAATTCTTAGGAACCTGAGAAGAGAGTAGGGACACTTGGATGTGAAACACTGGTGTTTACTGGGGTCTATCACACCAAAGGGAAGAAACAGGAGTGGGAAACAGGAACTGAGATGGGAATGTGGACACTCTACTCCTGAGGAAAAGATGAAGGGATTCCAGGAAAGAAAGAGGAGGCATGGCCTCACTCAGGTCCCCTGGAGCTTCCTGACCGCTTGGCATCTTTCTCCACTTACTATTGCTTACTGTTACTCCATGCTTGATATTTCTGATGGTTCCTGGGCAAAGCTGCAAACATCTTTTCTGAGTTTACCAGTTCAGACCTGTGGGGATGCGGGTAAAAAGTTGCTCACCCCAAGCCCATGCAATTCTATTCTTGATCTCATTGCTCCATGGAACAACACCTTCATTGGTTTCATTTAGATCTGTCTCACTTTCCCATGAGCTATACCTATTTTTCTGAAGGGCAGCAAGAGATCTTTGCCTCATGGAAGGGGCATGCTTAGGGAAGTACTACCTACTTCCTAGATCACAATAATTCTTTTCTTTCCTATTTGTTTCTGTCGTCTTATCTTTTAATTGGTGTTTTCATCCAGTCAGTCACTCTGTTGCTTTGTCAGTACCCAAGATAAGACACTGTGATCTTTAATCATTTGCTGCAGAGTACAATAGCTAATTGTCTCAGCTGACAATGCCAGCTTCATGTTACCTTGCAAAACACATCTTGAGATATCTTGTCAGAGTCTGGCGTGCTCCAAACAGCCCCCTCCAACAAAATAATGACAATCAGGAAACAGGCACAGCCAGATCATACCAATCTGAAATGTCAGCATCAAAGGAACCAGCAAGGAGGGACCACAGCTCAAATACACCAGTCTTGGTCTAATAATCAAATTCCAAATTGATGGGTAAAAGAGATCTTAAAGAGACAACATTAGACTCTCAGCAATCTTTGGGACTGAAATCAGAGACATTTCTAGAGTATTAGAATCAAACCTCTGTCTGAACAGACAGGGACAAGGTTTTTTCAGGAATGACTTTTTATGTTCTGTTACAAGGGAGTAGGATGAAGAGGTATAAAGAAAAGCAGAGATTGGGCTGGTGAGCTCATTTTGTCCTTGACAAGTCTAGTAAGCACCAGGAAGTTATCAGGCAATGTGTTAAAGTCAGAAAGATGATAGAAAAAAAGGCCTACAAAAACGTCAATGGAGAGTCAATTATGACCTGCTGCCACACAACAGATTATATGAGATATATATTACAGCAAATAAACAAATATTTGTCCAAAACTTATTGTCTAAAAGAACAAGAAAGTGATTAAATGGAGTCAAGACGTGCATTGAATGGTAGCTGCATTAGCTGCATTTATCATTTTGTAAAAGTTCTTAAAAAAAAACATGAGAGGTATTTTTTGAAAGGTGGAACCATCTCAGTCCTGAGCAGGCAAAATATGAACATTTGGGTCTCATGCACATCTCTGTGACCATGTTCACACCTAAGTTGGGCTCCTCCGTGTTAGAGTTCAAATGAAGATAACATTGGAGCTGCTTCACACCTTACACCAGTAACTAGCTATGATCAATTTCTTTTTTAATTTCAGCCTCAGTTTCTGATGTGAGTCACATCCACACTGAATTAGATGAAAATATCACTTGGGACTTTAATTGTTACATCATTGTAACTTACAGTAGCATAAGAAATAAGTCATACTTTAAAACACTTGCTTTAGTGGATATCAGACAGCTGTGGAGAGTAAGAACCATGCATAAGAAACTGTTGAGATGACTTCAAGGAAATATGTCCATGACATCTTAATTATAAAAACAGGAACAGTAATAGCTTCTTTAAACAATAAACACTGATTACAGAAGAACTTGGAAGGTAAAATTCAGATCTCAGGTTGTTTCAGATAACATAGGAAGCTAATGTTTTGTTCCAGTCTAAGTGTGGATTCTGACACCTTTCTTTCAAAAAGCTAGATTTTTAAGGTTTGGAATCTTCATTTTAATATTTGAAAAACGAAAAAACACACGAGCTTTTCAAACACCAGAATTCATATTCAAATCACTGAAATATTTATTTCTAAATCTCTTAGGATGAAAAGATAACTTGTCACATCCATATTTGAGTATTGGTAATGCACAGAATCTATTATTACAGTAATTAATATGGATTAATATAGTATTAATTGAATTTCTAAAGCACTAGTTCTGGGGGAAGAGTTCCAGAAAATCTTATATTTATCAGTAAATTTGCCATAAAGCAGACTAAATAAAAGAAAAAATAATGTATTTTCAGCTTGTTTGACAAGATTAAGATGGCAGCACATATCTGCTTTGTCTGAAAAATTAAGATTGACAATAACTTTGGGTCAGGCTCCCATAATGTAGCCAGTGAAAGTACAGCATAGGTTTTTAGGGCCAGAAAAGTCATTGAATTATCTTGTATTACATCTGCTATAATATAGACCATAAACCCTCATCCTGTTTCTTTTCTTCATGCTATTAACACGCTTTACTTTAAAGTATTCTAATAAATAAAACTCTTCAACCTTCATTTCATTATTTTTTTTTAATGAAGTATGCTGTGGTTAAACATTTGGCTGTGTGGAAACTTTGGGCTATTTATAACATTCACTGGAAGTTCTATAACTGTACCTCTCATTCCAGACCTTGCCTTCCAGGTTTGCTGTAATTGCATGGGTCTTTTGGTCATTAAACCAATGTGTTTGAGGTTGAAAAAGTATGCTTTATGACTGGCAATGAGGCATCTCACCTGATTTTTTCAAAAGAAAGGGTTATTTTTCTTCTTGGGATTGCAAATGGAATTAGGATTTCAATATTAGGGCCAAGATAACAATTTACTCTGGAGTTTTACAAGACTTTAATATGAGGAAAAGACACTTCCTTTCTGGTGGGGACTATCACAACCTTTTTCCCTGGCTGGACCACCACAGATGTGAAAAGGAAAGCTACAGATCCGCTAATGCAATGCTTTCAAATATCTCTGACTCAGAAAATCAAAACCTCATATAAAACTTGAGGGTTTAATACATAGTAATTGTTGGGATGTTTGTATTTGCTTTTTTGAAAATTTTGACAGCCAAATTTGACAGGCTGCGTGAGTGGAAGTTGTTTTTGAGTAGTGCTTTAAATAGACTCATCTAACTGATCTAGAGAGCCAGCCAAGGTGCTGCTAGGTCTAATCTATCTGTTCTTATGCTTTCTACATCTGTTTTTACAGTGGATTTTAAGTCTAACAAGTGAGAACATCTTTTAAGATGCTTACATAGAGTAATCCTAGTAACAATCTCTGTTCAAAAATGCTCAGTGCTCTTCTTTTTCTGTGCTCTATGTAAATTGCAAAAAAAATTATGTCCTTCAATCATATTGTGATCTTACTTTCTCTGCAGCAAATGTTCAGAGATTGAGAAAGCCAAATGCAAAGCAAGTAAATCACATGTTCCTATGCTGACAACATTTTGTTTTCCTTTTCAGAGAAAAAACTTTAAATGCTTTTAAAAATATTCTCACGTTGAATAAGGAATTGGTTTCTGAGGAACAACAGAAAAACAAATCTCTAAATCTAGAACAGAAAAAACTTGTTCAAGCAAAAGTGGTAGCTCTATCAATAATATGTTATTTCTTTCAGAGGCTGTTACTGGAGGGATTTATCAGGAACCTACTACAGCAGAATAGCTCTTGAAACAGCTCTCAGCTCTATAAAGTTGACACAAAGTGTCGATGACCCTGTCTGTAGCTGACACTACTGCTAACAATGATCTTGAGCCAGTCAAGTTTAAAAGATCTCTTTAGATGAGTGCCCACACATTAGGTGTGTATCAATATCAATGCTACAGATTACACATGCTAAGATATAAAGTTAATTTTATCACCATGGAAGGAGGATAGGTACTGTACTGGGTTTTTTAGCATTCTCAGAAGTCTCGAAACCTTTCATTCTTACCAAAAGTTTTGATTTTTTCTAATCTCACAGTCAAAGAACAGAAATTCCTAATGAAACTTCTTATCCCTGCTAGTTTTTTGATGAAGCTTTTGCTACAAGGGCTCTCATAAGCAAAATTCTCAGACAGCCTTAGTAAAAAACTAAGCTTTCTGCAGACAATAATTTCAAGGAGTTATTATCTATAGTTTTTGTATGAAGGGGTATTACCAGATGCCTTCCTGATCCTACTGCCTCTATTTAGTAGGTCTGCATTCTGTCATGACTGCATTTCTCTCTGGAAATTACAGTAAGAGGTACTGAAGTGCCTATTCTAGCAGTCATGTCCTGGAAGCCATTCTGTCTGTGGGGGGAACTCTTCTGAAATGTTGTCTGCCGTGTATCAAGATGGGTATGAAAACCTTCTGTCTTTTAGGCTAATTTGGAAAGTAGTGAGAACATTCAAATAGTTGAACCCAGCTGTCACCACTCACTCAGGGTGACCTCACTCTGCTAAGGCAGAGTTATATTAAGAGCTACTCTGAGATAGCACCAAATAGAAATGTCTACATGATATAAGTCAGAGTTCATAGAAAGAGAGAAAAAAACTCATTAGGGTAAGTGGAAAAAAATAAATGCACTTTCAAGCAATCAAAAACTTCCTGTTAATAAAGCCAGTATACTTCAAAGATAAATTTAGAATGAAAAATATCAGTCAAACAATTTTTAAGTTCCACTCAGGTGTGGTCAAGAGCAATTTTTCCATTGCTTTTCTTCAGAGAATTGGTTGTCAGAGCTAGTTTATCCATTGTATATGGCTCTTTGTGATGATGAATCTGCTGCTTTTTCTGTCAATTATTGCTTCTATGTTATTCTATATCTTTAATAGAGCTGATAAACAGACTCACCTTCAGTGACAGTGAAGGATTATTCCTCTCTCAGATCACTAGGAAGATTATTTGTGCTTATACTGTCTCTTCTGTCAGTCATAGCTACATTTCTCTCTGCCATATTTTCCATTTTTCCTTAATTGAGAAGCCATTTCTCCACCAGCTGGTAAAGCCATTACTGCTGGGATCTTCAGTAAGAGGATACACCTGAGCCACCTGTTGATATTTTTCATCTTTATGAGCTCATTCTGGCTCCATCCACACAATTCATACTCTAGTTTATTGAGATGCACACTGAAAGCAATGTGACAAAAAGGATTGTGCATTTCTAGCTGTGTTTTTGTATTCCTTATCACAGCACTAAATTACTTAATATGATTTTTCAACTTACCTGTTAAAACTTTAAATGGCTAGAAAAAAAATACTGTGTGATGTTAGAGCTGCTTTGTAATGACAGACTGATGCAAACTGAAAAAAGAGATGATGAAAAAAGTGCAATATTTTTTTTTGTGCAGTCCATCAATGTTGCTGCTGTTAAGCCCCACACAAAATACAGCAGTATTCACATTTCCATTTTCTGCTATTGAAAGATTGGGGTTACAGAACAAGTTTAGATGCCAGCCACCAGCCTGCATTTCAGCTAGTATCATACTTCATTATTTGCATTTAGCAACTCTTGATATAGCTGCTGTTGAAAGTACTAAGGTTCAATCTTCCTCTATTATTAAGACACAACATCTTTTAAGATAAAATTGTTTATGCAAGGCTTAGAGATGGTCATGACAGGAGACTGCTACCATCCTTTGACAGGACTTCCCCATTACCTGTGTGAGTCATGAAGGGTGGGTGCATGGACAACAAGATCACATTTCACAAAGGTTGTACTTCTATACTGCTTCTGAGTATTCAAATTTGCTAGCCCAGTTTGTGAGATCAATTCTCCATTTGTATGCTTCCTATTGACATAGTACCTGATTTTGTAGTGAAGGCAGCTCAAGGATGTTTTTTGTTACTGAAAGCAGATTGATCATTTAAAGTACTGTCAATGTAAGTATAGTTTTACCAACTTGATGAATTTGTTTTAACTTTTTTTACAGCAGTGGACACATATTAAAATTTGCATATTTATTTGTCATAACCTTCAGTAAAAACTGTCTCCAACAGTGACACCTTTATTACTGCAAGAGCACTAATAAGTTCCAATTTCCCTCCTAAGCAACACCAAGGAACAAGCTACTGTTTTAAAACTGCCTATACAATAGCTTTCTACAGTCTGACGATATTATGGCACCACTAAATGGAATTTTAAATTAAAATTGTTTAAGTGTTTTACCTTATGGAAGCTGTATTACTTCCTCTTTTGTTGTGTTGATCTAGAACCTGACTTACAAAAGTGGGAAGAATAATGAGACTTTCATAAGATAGCAAGTGAAGAAGATAAGTTCAAAATTGAACTGACGAGCTTTAAGGTGGTAATGTTCTTGTGTGCACTGGTGACAGCTGGTTGGAAGATTTGTGCTGAAAAGAAGTGGTTCTCCAGCTAAAAAGTATTTGATAAAAGAGAAAAAAAATCTGGGTTTGGCATTTACCTTTGAAACTAATCACATTCCCCAAGAGAATAAAAAAGATTGTTCTTTTCACTAAGACATGTGCCTGTGTTGCTAAAAATGTAGAGTAGGAAATTGCAGTCTAAGTATTCTGAAAGTGTACTTTGTGGGTGAAGTATGTGAAAAGCCCCCTTACAGTGGTAGAGACAAGCAATAAAGGAACTAGTTACTATCTACACTAAGATAGATAAATGACTCCAAAAGGGAAAAGTTTTTAGATGAAGGAGCATCTGCAAAGACTTTAGAATTCCAAGTACTTTCTAAAAAGATGATTGATATGGATTCACTGTGTATATTTTTAATAAACATGGTTGCTCATCTCTATTTAGATTTTTTTTATTTTACTCAGATCCTTGTAGTATCTACTTAAATAATATGTCTGTCATATACAATGCATACACACAAAATCCCCAGCCATCTCTATATTTATGGCTGCTGCCCCAGGGATTTTGAGGGCCAGCTGTTGAAAAAGGAGAGCTAATCAGTGACTCATGAAAATGGAAGGGGTCAAAGCTTACCTTTTCCACTTCCATGAAGTCTGAAGACATCAAAACATGAACAAATCAGTAAAATGAAAGGCTGTGTGGTTTGCCTTTTTTACTCTACAAATAAAGATGATCATACAAAAAATGTTTTCAAGTCTTAAAAAAATTAAAAAAAAACACACAGAGAAACAAAACCTAGTGAAAAACACACCACACCACAAGACATCTGTATTACATTTGGGGAAATATGATTTTTTTTATTAACTGTCATACAACAGTTAAAATTATGTTTTTCAATATGGTACTTGTGTTTTGCTCCAATTTAAATATTAAGGGTTTATAAAATCTTATGTTAATCTAATATAACTTGAATATATGGAGTTGCAACACCTTCTTTCAACTTAATTTTGTGAGACACCTTACATTTTTGTCATTGTGCCCTTTAGTTAAAGTTACCACCCAGCTAAAAAGGATTATCTGTCTGTCTAGTCCTCTACATCTTCACCAATCTATAGGTTTGTGCTATAGAAAACCCCAAAACTACTCATTCCCATGCTTTTGTATCTCATTGAAATATTCTGGAGAAAAAGGACTTGTACTGAATGTTGATACTGCAATTAAGCTACATATTTATTAATGTTCTGTGCTCTCTGTAGGCCACCACGTTTTACAGGTGCCTTAGAAGTCAACATACAGCATTATCAAAGTGTAATCTCCTTCAAACAGCAGGAATTACCCTTGAGCTATCACAGAAATGATAACTATGTTCTCCAAGGAGAAAATGGCATTTTTCTTTCTACCCTGAAAATGTCAAAATAGCTTCTTTTTTGTTGCCTGGAAGGAAGACACTATGTTCACACATTATACATTAAAATGATTGAAAAGGAAGAGGAAAAAGACAAGTTGATAAAATTATCAGATCTGTTATTGAGGACTATTTGCGGATGACACTTTTAACTATGTATTCAAAAATAATCTATCGCAAAGCTGAACATAACCAGTGATCTCAGATTATTTCTGAACTGCTACTTGCTTAATATTTTTGGAAGACAAGCCCCTTGGGGCAGACTATATTTCTCAACACATGTGAATACTTTGGAAATCACAATATGCAACAAGCATGATAAGAAGCTTTAATTGACTAATAAGATTGGAGTGTCTAGAACAAGGTGAAGGAAAGACAGAAAAGTTTCTATGAAACATTCAGTTACCAAACAACATATGGTTAAGTAACTAACATATAAATATCTTCTTTTAGAATGGAAAATCATACAAAACTTGTTAAACAACTGAGATATTTTATGTAAGTGTTGTTATGGGACTTATTTTTCATTCTCGCCGAGCACAGACAGAAACAGAATGTATCTGCATGTCCACTGTCTCTATTTTTTACACATTCCATAAGACTGATGCTCACAATTATTTGGTATATTGAATTTCTTCAGGACATGCTTTATATTATTGGAATTTGCACTGAGTACAGAGATAAATGTTTTTAGCAGTGAAGTTTGTGAGCTAAACTACTGTACATCAGATCAAACATTCCTCCATTGTGATGGATGACTTCCCCTCAGCTCTACACTTCTGAAGCTGTTCTGTTTATTTCATTTCAAGCTCACTTTAATCCTCAGTTGAAGGAGCCAAATCTATATACAACATTGAAACTGCTCTGTGTTCCTGTCAGATCTTTCCTTTTATTTTTTTACTAATGCTATTTAAAGATTCTCTGCTAGAAAGCTTAGAATATAAAAATGTATACATGTCAATTTTACATTCTCTGTTCTATCTCTATGATAAAATAGCAAGTGATTCCGTAACCTTTAACCACATAGTATGTCTTCTTTCTCCAGCTAAGGTTTTCTTTTGCCTTTGGTAAATTGGAACATTGGGTCTTCAGTTTAATTTAGCAAGAGAATCTTCTTTATTTAGTACTGTCCTGAAAATTACAAGAGAGAGGTTCCTTTTGTACTTACATGCTTTATTTTTTCACCTTCAAATTCAAGACAATTGGCCTCCATATATCAGAGATGACTGCAGAGCTTTCAGCATTGATAGAGAAGCTGGAAGCCTCTGGGTTTTAGTGTAAATCCTTTGAATCTTCTGCCAAGATGACATTAGGCCAGAAGAAACACTCGTTAACTGGCCATCCTATAACAACCACAAAGTCTTGAACACCAACCAAAATCAAAATGTTTCCCTGTTGTGTTTACACTTGGTAGCTTGTGTAAGACACGATCATAAGATCATAGAATTCAGCTTTCACCATCTCACTGCTCCTGCCTGTAAGCTCATCAGTAAAAGCTGCACAAAGGGGTGTGCTCAGCAGCAGGGTACAGATCCTAAGCCACTGGCCTGGTGTTTTGGTCTCATAAGCATATTAGTCAGCTTTATGGGATTTGCATTTAACAGAACTGTAAGGAGATTAATTACAGCTCCTTAAGCCACTGAAATATAATGTAAAATCAATTACTGTGTTATTGGCTAGGCCAGATCACGTGGTGGCAGGCAGAACAAAAGTCATTTGAGCACAGCACTTTTGCTTTCCATTTCAGATTCCCGTTAGCAAATACTTTTCAGATATATGAAGATGATAATGAAATATGGGATAATGTTGGCTAATTTTTAGCAAGGAGATTTTTCTTAAATTCTATGATGGCATTATATAAAACGTCTGTGTGGGACTGCTATAGTCTTTTGTATTTTACTGGAGATTGCTGAAAAATTCTGCAGATAATTAATAGAGGTCCAGTATTTTCTTCCTGTAGATAAACAGCCATGGATTTATCATTTGATAATCAATGCATAGTTCAGTGGGAACAATTCCTTTGTCTGCATCTAGTACAGTCCTTACACTGCACTGAATTCATGAGACACTTTAAACAGTTCATCATGCAAAGTCAGATAAAATTTTACTTCTGGAGTTTTGAAAACAGGATTGAAAATACTTGAGGAGTTTTATTCAGGAATAGGATTGTAAAACAAATAAAAGTACAAACACTGTTCCCACTTAGTATGTTTGTCTCTCAGGACATATGCCTGATGTTCTCCATCTTCTACAGTTTCTTTTGAACTTGTCATATTTTATAGTGCTCAAATACACATTTAACACAGACTGAAGTACTACTGGACAGAGGTGCATGCAACCAAGGCAGGAATAGACTGAGCTGAACTATTCTGTCTTCTTTTCTCCTGGATTCAGGTAATATCCCACAGCAGAAGACCCAATCTGCAGGGTAAATCACACAACTGCAACACAGGATGGTGCAAATTTGTATGCATGGGACAGAGACACATGCTTCCAGCTGCTGCAAAGCAGTATAAAGTCTCATCAGCTGTGAAGGAGGCAGAGAGCAGCTAACGTGCTGTGAAAGAGCCAATTTTGTGTGAATTGCTAGAGGGAAGATAATGGGGGGTAAATCTAATAAACCCAAGACTGCTATTAGTATAATGCCTATTAAATTCTTTGGAGTTTTTCATGTTCAATAGTGACTCTAAATCCAAGTATTTTTGTGACCCATCAGGGATCCTAATTCTTGGCATAGAACATATCTTAACTGGAAAGGGAGTCCTGCTGGGCTTTATCTCATTTCATTATGACACAAAATATGTATTTGGAAAAGAACACTTTTGACTAATATTTTGACTGAGGTGAACTATGAAGAGTGAACTATGAACAACATTAATCTAGGAACATTGCTACCATGAGTGTTCAAAGATGGTTGAATTGTAATTGCACTTGATTCTGTTCAACAGAATACAATTCTCAAAACCTGTCCAGAGAGAGATGTTCTAAATGATCCACAGTGAGTAATTTTTTCTACAAGAGAGGCAGGATAACATTTGAAAAGTTAAAAAATTCTGGGACTCAAACAATTTTATAAGATGAGCTTGTATTTTCATTGGTGACACATGACGTTATTTTCTTGTACAGCATATTAGTACCACTTTATAACAGTGCATGGATAAAGTGAGATAATTGTTGGCAATAGGAATGTAAAGCATATTCACAGCAGTGAGGACATAATAGGATGTAAATATCCACTGGTAGAAATCTCAACAAAAAAACAGTCTTTAGATTTAAAGGTGCAAATATTAAGCAATTCTTGAGCCTTATAGATAAAGTGCACTGGGATGAATTTAGACTAAATTAAAAGAGAAATAAATGAGTAACAAACCTAGTGAAACTCATTGAATTAATTAACATAATTTTTGTAATGCTAAGGGCCATTAAATAGAGATTCTTTCAGGAAATCCACACACCACATTATCTATATCAAAATAATTTCATCTTCTGGTTTGAAAAAAAAAAAAAGAAAGGCTCTTATAAAACAGCACTGTCTGACCCCAAATCAGAAGAGTTTTTGGAAGGAAAAACAATAAAGATAACCACAAAAGTAAATTTTAACAAGCAAGAATCCTAAAGAACAAACACTTTCTGGGAAGTTCATTATGAAGAAAGAGACGGGTATCTGCTCTTTTACAAAGCAATACATTTTAACAGTTCGAAAAGCAAAGGAATTATTTGGTTCTGCTGCTTCCAAGCGGGTTAGAGAGCATATCCCCACAGACTGTAGCTCTGTCATGGATTAGAGAGGGATGGAGACTCTGTGAGATCTCTCTTTGCATGCTTCAGCTGTTCTCTCATTTGGTCAGTGGAAAATAGATGGGTGAGAACAATTAGGTAACACATTCTGGAAAAATAAACAAACCAGCTGGTGTTGCCTTCTACATTCACTTCAGTCAAAATATTCAAAAAACAAGGCAGTGATTAGGAGGAGACTACTTCTCCTGTCATAGGTCAGGAATGTGACTGTCTGCTTTTAAGATAAGGCTTGGCAAAATCATTTCTGGCCAGAGGGTTGGCACGCTGAGCTAGATGGGAATCTAATTGTGTCCTTTTTACAGCTGGTTGTCAAATACTTATCTGATGAGAGAACTTGTTGAAATTTCCCATCCAAACCACTAAGTGTCATAACAGTATGAATACCTAAAAAGATTTATTGGATTAAATAAATCTCTTTTAGGGAGAAAAAATATTAAAATGCTCTTAGGTTACTCAGGTTTTGGTCACCTTCTGACTAATCGCCTCCTGCCTAATCCTCCATAAAGTTGAAGTCTCAGTGATTTCCTCTTACCCCCTTCCTGGTTGGAAAGTCATATTCTTTTAGAGAGGAAGCATAAGCAACCTCATGTGACATATACAGTCATTAACAACATTTTGAAAAATGAGCAACTACAAAAGCACACTTTGAGGTTACTGTACATTTTTTCCTGTAAATTATTCCCTCATTTCTAGCATATTTGTATGAAGAACAACAACACAGAAAGTGTTGAAAGAGGTATATTGTGTCTGCTTAGATGAGAACATGCTGATAAGGAGTGGCACATGTCATGACAAGTCTTTCTCCTTACCTCATTGCCTCTCATTCTTTCCAGTTTCTCCTCTTCAGCAAAATGGTAAAACGTGACTAGAGCAGTAACAGTGATTAAAATGTCAGACTGTTCTTTCTTTCATTTTTTGTCTTATTTTTATCATCTACTCAGATAGGTACAGGCAGTTTTAGAGGGAAAATGGTAACTCAGTGAGGCTGAAGTTGTTACCCTTTCAAAAGATGAGCATCATGCTTTGCTGCTTACTCCATGTGAGTAAGTACAGAGATGAGAGGGTGCATCTGTGTTTATGTGTGTGTGTATATATATGTGCTGTATGCAGAACAATCTTGGAAGCATCAGAAGGCTTATTTTTGGTGGTATGGGTGACACCACAAATTTGGCAGCACAGTTTGCCTCCTTAGAAAACTGTCTGCAATGCTGTTATTAAACAACATTAAGAATGAACATGAATGATTCTGTCTGTCTGTAATATAAAACATTCATGGAAATTTCATGGATCTCTTCCTGCAGCAGGCATGCTAAGAAGATTCTGTACAACTGCATTATGGCTGCATTTGCAATTTTGCAGTTAAAAATATATTAATACTTAAATTATTAATCCTAATACACAGGGGCTTATAGCATTCTGATAAAAGTGTGCAGAGCAAGCAAATTCTCAATGAGAAAAGCCAAAATATATCTGGAATAGAAATCAACATGCTCTTCCCCTTTGAAGAATGTAAATAATCTTCACTAAACTGAATTAATATAAATGTTACTCATTCTTTGGTTGGATATGGACTAGTTTGTGTTCCATTCTTCCCCAAGACATACCTACCTGGAGAAGGACACTACAAATTTCAACCATCTATAGGAGATGGCAAGGAAAGACTGGTCATTCTCTGCCTTCACATGAGAGATCTGCAGTCTGCTACACCTTGGGAACAGCAGAGCTCCTCTGTGTCTTTGCCTTGTGAGTACTTCTGAGAAGGGTAGGATACAGTGTGTCACGAATGAATGGTTTAGGTCCCCCAAAGGATCACAGGCAAAAATAGGTTTAATACAAAAGTGAAAGCAAAGTTCATTGTCAAGGTTCGCTTCTACCATGTACTGGATGACTAAAGCACACAGAGAAAAAACAGATTAAAAGCTATCAATCTAAAAGTAAAATTAACCTTAAATGAACTATATGCAGGCTGGGGATGAAGAAAAGGTAAGGATGGGAACAGGTCAGGATGAAAAGAAATCATTGTGGAACAGTATTCCAGCCTGAATCTATTTAAATGCAACCACAGCAGTACCATAAAGTACTGATATTTAGATTTTAATGTGCAGTGAAAATTTAGAGGTTTAGAAGAAGATCTGGTAAGCTAGTCAGAAGTCCTTGTTACTTTAATGTTAGGCTCTGTGTTCTGTGTTTCAGGGCAGAAAAATGCCCCTATTGTATGAAAGGCAAATCAAATGTTCCTAGTTATTTTTTCCAAAGTCTTACAGTCCCTGAATAGTTTGTTGTACTTATGTTACTGCTTTAACTTGATACTTAGGCTGTGCCTTTATCTAGCTAGTCTATAATCACAGCTGTTTCTGATCACATTTCTATTGAAGGCAAGATAGATATAGCTTTCTTATTTTCTTAATTTCCTATAGAAAAAATTCCTTGATTCAAACTGAATGTCAGACAGATAACTTAGCATCTTCTTCCCTTATGGGTAGTTAATAAAATTCTCTTTTCAAAACAGTACACAGTTTTATGAATTTCTTTGACCTCTTTAAATCATGGAAGGCCAGTTTTTATGGATAATTCATATGAGTGTGAAATTTGTGATCTTTATTCTATTTCAATCAGAAATCTCAGATTCTGTGCTCACTTGTCTTGGATGAAATTTTACCCCTATGAAGGGGAAAATGAAGTAGTTGCACAGCTCTTTATCCCCCAGCCATATTCTAGATAATAAGAAATAAAAAACTTATTTCCAAGAGCCACAACTTAGGGAACAATTAAAACATTGGAAAACTTGGCAACAGTTGAGATAAAGTCTCTTTCTTAATGACAGGTTGTAAACCAAGGTGGAGTTCTTTCCCTTTAAACACTCATCTTTGCTCAGACTGCATACAGTGTTCTGATCCGTGCTAGGAGGTTCCAAAGATTGCACTGTTTTCTTACAGTTTTCTATTAATGGTTGGTTATAATGCCAAAGTCTAAAATTTATTATAAGCTAGTTAATCAGTCTAAAAAAGTGATTGCAATAATGCAAAGATTATACCTGTAAAATTTTACTAACATAGACCATTTATTAGAACTGAAAGATGGTGGGGATTTTCAGGTAAGAATTCAAATATACACAAATTTGTGCTTCTCCATGGCTTTCATGCCACTTTTTTTTTTTTTATCCTATACATTTTAAATTTCTTTATTTTACTGATATAAAGAGTTAGTAAAAATGCAACAAGGCTGTATTGAGAAATTTTTGTTAAAACTCATTCTGCCATGCACTTCTGTAGTCAGAAAAACATGTTCTTCAAGTTCTCATACAATCTTTCCGTGAAGGAAAAGGAACCCTGTGATTTATCACCCAGTCAAAACTGAGTTGCACACCTAGTAAGATGAATATTTATGAACTTTTCACTGTCTAGATCTTTATCCTGCACTGCATGCAGTGAAAATATACTGACTTACACTAGTCAAGAATTTTTGCCTAATACAGGAAATCTTATCAAAGATATTTTACCGGCAATAAAAAATATAATATAAAAGAAAAACTCTGTTTATGAAAGCAAATAAGACTGTACAATGTGTTGAGGAAACTTGTTTTTAGCTAATAAGCTTAAAAAATTGGAAATAGGGGGTAAGAGTTAAAAATAATGTGCTTAGGAAATAAATAAAGAAATTTTTCTATTTATTTGGGTTTGAAAATAGTTGAAATGGTTTAAATCAACTGGAATTTACTGGTGACTTCCTCTGTTTAGTGTCTAAATATTCAGATGTCAATATATTTTAACTACATTAAATTTTTGTAATTATACTTACTCAATTTTTAATCCATTTAACTTTAAATGGGCATTCCAGATTTCATTATTTACTGCTCTGCATGTTAATAAACAAACTTGAAATATTTGAAATGGTGTCAAATCTAATACAAATTTCTGTTGGAAACGTTATTTTTCTTAAATGCACCTTTAAAAATGAGAAGTTAAAAAAGAGTAAGCACCCATCTATCTCACTTTAAAGGATATTGCTGGACACAAAACTCCCTTAAGTAAAGAACAAGGAAGGATTTACAGCAAAATATAGTTGCTCCCGAAGAACCAGACTAAAAAAAAAAAAATAGACCATTTTAGTCAAAACTCCGTAATATTTGTCTAAATTGCATAAACTCTTATTTCTAAAAAGCCCAGGAGACAAGGGGGAAATTGAATGAAATTCTGCCTCTTTCAAAAGGGGAAATTATGCCTGACATCTGTCAAAATTCCATCCCAAGAAATATAGCAGGATGGATTATAAGAGAAATGATCTCTACACTTTTGCAGCCAATTGGTGTTGGCTCCAGCTCAGGTATGTGACAGGAGGTCACAAACTTGAATTGCCCTGCTTAAGTGCTGACTTGATAGAAAAATCTAAACTTCGTTTGCTGCCACAGACTTTCCTCCAGGTAATAGCCATTTATCTATTTGCATGCTCTACCCACCCTCTCTTCTGTAAAGCTCTGTGCTTTTGTCACTATTGCCATAAACTACAGCCAAGGGACACTGGTTAATGGATTGATTTATGTTGAAAGCCTTACCTCGTAAAGAATTGATATACTGCCTTCATAATTTTACTTTTTCCAATCCATATTGCAGCGTGCTCACCATAATTCCTTGGAAAAGACTTCATTTACAATTCAGTTGTTATTTGGATATTAAAAAATACACAGCACAAGACCTTTCCCTGGTCTTATAAAAGTGTCTTGGGAGAACAATATCTGACCATAAGTTAAATACAGCTTCTTTAAACAATCCAACTTGTGAGACTTTGCTTTCATAACTGATTAAGTAATGAACAGTCTGGATGTTTTGTGGCTAAGAATGTACAATATTTTCTTTTGTTGGAAAGTATATTTTATAAAGATCAAATGTCTGGACTGAAAGCAAAAAAGAACGAAGTCAAAGTAAAGCAGAATATCATCAGGAAGGGTCTAACTAAAGCATCTGATTCGCTTCCTTCTATTTATTTTCTTTAAAATTAAATAAAGTCTGAAACTGTGCTAAGTAGAGGTTTTTGGGAAACCAGGTTTTAACAGGATAATTGGTCACTCATTTCTTAATATATTAATGATATAAACATGACTGACTGAAAGATTTCTTATCCCCACAAATTTTGAAAGAAAATGGGACATTTAATATCAAGCAAAATATCTTTATGGGGTATTAGCTCAAAGACTTTTCAAGATAAGTCTCATTATTCTTCTGTTTATATAGAAACACTAGAAAGGATATTGCTTGTCACTGAACTAATGTTTTTGTCCAAGATAGATGTACACAACACCTTCAGCAAATGTTTCCTTGATGGTGAAAGCTGGTCACAATACTACACGTCTGAATCTGTGCTAAGTTTTACACTAACAATGGAAAACTGCTTTTACACAAAGCATGGCATTTGAGAACGCTCTATTTGGTGTATGGGTACCCTGTTGATGGTTGCATAAATGTGACACACTTTAGTTCCATTTAAGAAGGAACATTCTTGCAGACAGAAAGGAAAAAGAAAAAGAAAAAGAGAAAGAAAAAGAAAAAGAAAAAGAAAAAGAAAAAGAAAAAAGAAAAAGAAAAAATATTTTAATTGCTTTGGTTTTCTTTTTATGCTAACACATAACACATAAATAAAAATTTCTCACCTTCTTAATACAAACATCTCCCTAATTATCTTTCATCCAAGCTTCTGTGTAGACCCCAAAATATCTAGGCTTCGTTTAGGGTTGCTTTCAGATTAGGCTGACTGACCTTTTCAGGGCTGTAGATCAGAGCTACAACAACATAAACCTAACGTGCTGTTGTGACTAACCTCTTTAACAATATTGGATTTTCTGTTACCAATTTCAGTTTGGTTTCCTATCTTCTGTTATCTTCCAACAATAGATAGGTGTTTCTGCCCACTATCTGCTTTTTTTCCCTTCAATTCAAATCAATGGTCTGCTTGCATCCCTGTGTTGGCCATGTTTCTGCACTCACACGAGCCTCACCCCTGAAGAGAGAAGGCACCTGAGCCATCATGGTTTTATATGTTGCAGATTGGTTCAGAAACCTCGCCTTTTAATCTTTTTTTGAGAGCCTTAGTTCAGAGACACCTCATTCAGCTCTTCAGGCATATCGTTCCATAGCCAGAAAATTAGGGAAAAAATTGATTGTCCGGATGACATCTCAGCATGCAAATGAAACTAAATAGCATGAAACTGAACTGTTCTTTAGTCAGGAACCAAAACAAAGAAGCAATGATAATTCTGCAATGAATTTTTCTTCTTCCCTTCTTCAGCATTCTTAGACGCTGTGCTGGATCCATACCACATTTTTTATATTCAATTACCTGCATTCCAGCATATCTGCAAAGCCAGAATTATGAGCAAAACACAAGCAATACAGCAAACACAGGTTGTTAGCAGTCATATATGTCACCAGGTGTGGTACCAAGTGAGGACAACCCTCACTTGTGGTTCACTTGTCCAAAATTTTGAAATAATTTTCCAGCAGAAGATGAAATCCCTAGAAACAAAATTACATTTTCTTAAAACTCACACTAATAGCAAAGAGTGTCCATTGAATGTCTTTCAGCAATGACTGCTAACAATCGAAACAAACCATTCCAATTACAATAAGAATGGTCTGAGTGAAAATGCATATCCTGAGAAAGCAGAAATATTTATAACTCTATTGAGGATATAACTTTGTTTCAGCATAAGGGCCCTGAAATGACCAATGTGTTTCCAGCAGCACAAAAGAACAGCTTGCATGGAGCAGTTTAGCTCAACATTGAAAGCTGGCAAATTGGCCTCTTGAACCTCTCAAGCTTCACATCAGTGAGCAGAGCACATGCTTAAATTCAGCACCTGGCATGTGGCCATTCACACATAGCAAAGGGTAAAGCAGGTGCTGGGACCTCAGCACTGACACATCAGGTTATTTCTGCAAGAAGGGTAAAAATGTTGCTATTTCCAAAACAACTGAGGCATTTCTGGTCCATAATGACTCTGGTAAACTTAATAGCCAGTCTGTGCTGTAACAGGAAAATAGGGAGAATCATGGAATTCACAGATTGCAGACACCCTTTTTTTGTCACATTTTTCTATCACTTAATTTAATAACACTGCAAATAAGAAGATTAAGCCCAGTATTAAAAAATTGGAGTAGGGAAACTACAGCTGCCTGAAAGAGTACAGCTGTGCAGCCCAGGTTCTGCTTCCAGGCATATTTTGTGTAAAGTGAAACTGAAAGCTTAGAATAAAAGACCAGTAATCTGCAAGATTTTGCAACTTGTTAGGTAGTTCATAGGAGGTTCGCTAAGACCATGCTGGCACAGATGAGAAACAGAAGTGAAAGCAGGGAGGAATTTGCATACAGAGTGCAGATCTCATTGTTGATGACAAAGCTGCCCTTGATTTGCTTCAGTCATTGTAACAATCAGCCCAGCCAACTGTTTACATGCTCTCCATTGTGCTGGCGTTGGCTAGGAAATGGCAGGAGCAATGAGATTTGCTTTCTGCTGGCACTCCGGGGAGCAGCAGGAGCTCACACACTTAGACAGACAGACAGACAGACAGACAGACAGGCAGACGGGACTCTCTTTCCAAGAAACAAGAGAGTGTCTTGCTTGCTCTTGAGCTGTATTATTGTGAGGATGAAGACAGGAGCATGTGTGGCTGAAAGCAGGGCGTGCAGCACTGTTTGGGTGCCAGGGAAGAAAGGGTGAAAATTAAAGCCAAGTGTTGAGAGCTAAAACCTCAGAAGGCTTTAAACAACTCCCCCTCCCTGCCCAAATACTTGCATCTCAGCTGTCTTAAGAAACTTTTCCCAGTTTCTGGGAAAGAAAGACAGCTGAGGGGACAGGCAAAGTGTATTAATTCATAAGTCACAATGGAAACCTCTGTAAGAGAGGAATGAAATTCAAGCTGTATGAAGGGATATGGAAATAGTGGCCCTTTTCCTGTGAAAGGGGTGGTAGTGCTGCTGCTGTCATAGCAACCTAGTCATAGCTGTAAATATAATAAGCTCTCAAATTTAAATATAATCACAATCAAACAGAAGGCTTATGAAAGACAATCCCCCTGTCCTCTCCATTGCCCTTCCTTCATTCATGACAGGCTTAATGGGTTTAGTTTGATAGACTTTTCCTTGGCCCACCCTGGTCTCATTTGAAATATATGGATAAAAACATTTCTCTAAGCTATTTGAAAAACTTTCCAGTGTGTTTAAAACTGAGATTTTGTAGGTCATGCAGTCTTTTTCTTAGAGCCACTTTTTAGAACAAGACATCTCTGAAGAATAAAGGAAGGATTACACTTGCATGAGTGGACAGTGTTTGTAAAACAATTTGCTTTTGCAATTTGCTTTGTCTAAAGAATTAAAATACTTATCCCATGGCTGAGGATCATGGTTGAAATGGGTTTGGGAGGTTTTTTTGGTTACTGGGGGCTTTTGTTTGTTTGGTTTTTCTTTTTGTTTTTCTTATTTTGTATTTTCCTTTAAATTCTTGATTATAGTCACTTTTATTCTTGCAAACCCCAAACTTATTGCTGGGTGCACACACACAACCAATACACTACTGCAGACAACAATCAGCAGTGAGCCACATTCAAATACCTATATTTTTCTTTCAAAATGGAGATGAATTGTGCCCTAAATCTTCACAGATTCTTGGTGAAAAAGCCCGCAGTCACCAGTTGTTGAACTCTTTCCCATCAGCCTACCTGCTAGGTTTATATGATATGCACCCTGAAAAGCATATTCTGCTCTCCAAGTAATTTGGGGAAATATGATGACTAACCTACAGGATAGAAGAGTGAGGGAAGGGTTCCTCAGCCAAGGAAAACACAAAGGAATGTATAGCTGAAAACAGAGAAATAAGACTGGTGCTATCAAAAGGCCAAATTCCCTGGAGAAACAAAATATCCAGGAATATAATTTAATAAGGTAGAAAGCAAAGTAAGCATTTTACACCTCTATTAAATTTTCCTTATGAGTTTTCTCTACAAATACAGAAAAGACAAGAACGCCATTTCCTTTATATGGATTATTAACATTTTGTTAGTTATGATTTATTTATATAGGTCTGACTAATGACAAAGTGAAATGGATATAGTAGGGAGATAATAAATTATCTAGTGTATAACACTGCTTAAAACCTAAACATGTGTTTATAGTTGCTGTTCTGGGATAGTTGCCAAAGGGACATTTTACTTTGCAAGCTATATTAGCATATTTTTTTTTTCTTATAAACAACAAAAAACTCTCCAAAAATAATAAGATGAGGGGAGGGGAAGGAATTTTTTTTTATTATTTTTTTATTTTTTCTGCTAGGAAGCATCATGAATCAGATTTTAAAAGGAATTTCCATGTTGTCTTAATTTAAAAATTCATTTCTTGATACAATTTGGGTAGAATTTTCAGAAAATAACATGTTACCTGCTATATACTCTATTTATATGATAAAGAAGCAAATCCTTCAGCAGGGGAGGCTATAACTGTCTGTGGAGTCAGTCATAGTACATGGAAGGAGATGGTGTTTTGCTTTTTGGAGTTAGTTGAAGGAGTAACTTACAGTCACACCACTGAGGATTAACAGGCACAAATTACATTCTCAACAATTCTTAGAGATAAAGGAAAAGAACAGAAAAACCATAAATCCTATTCTTGAAGATTTACTCTCTAACAGCAACCATCATATATGTGAATGAAACAGTCTTAATACATGAAGAAAACAAAAAGAGTCTGAAATCGACTATGTGACATTTGTTCTTAAGAATCTTTATATAGAGACAGATCTTTTTATTTGGAAGGAGATAAGAAGAAAAAAGATGTAAAAGTCATCAAATTAGAATCTCACAGTAAATATACTCACCGGGAAGCCACCAGAAGAATAAAAGGCATGCCACAATATCAGAAGTAATATTTAACTGAAGAAAATGAAAAATAGATTAAATGTAAACTATAATAAGGCCAAAAAGAAAATATTTTTCTGACCAACTTACTAAAGACATAAAAACTATTAATAAAACTATTTTAAAATTCTCATGACTAGATAGTTTGCTGGGAGTTAGTATGGTCAATTCAGTTGGAAAGGAAAATAAGACAGAAAAAATAGGTGGACTCTTTATATTGATGAAGAGGTATAGGGGGTCCCCATACCATATCTGGCTGTGCAGGGAAAAAAACGTCAAACATAAGTAATAGAATCACAGAACCACAGAGAGGTTGATGTTGGAAATGACCTCTGAAGGTTGATCTAAACACCATTCATCCAAACACCATTCCCCCCTTCCAATTATAGAAAGGATTTTGGAAAAAAATTAATAGAATAAATGCTATCAGATCATAAGTACCAGACATTATTTACCCAGAAAGTCAAACAAAATTCTAATACAAAATAAATGATCTACCAATGAGTTTAGCATATCATGTTAATTGTCATTATATCAGATTTGATACTAAATCTTTCAGGGTAGTCAAACTTAGAAATGACAATTTAAAACACTAAGTTGAATTCATTATTCATGAGTGTAAAGCAAGGTACATTGTAGACAAAATTATCTTACTTATATACACTTATGATGATGTCCATTAAAGATGGTAGAAAAGATTTCCAGGGAACATTGTTTGAGGGAAACATTTGTGCTAAAAAATGCCACAGACAAAGTTCAGATACATTTAAAAAGCAATAAAGGAAAACATTGAAGCAAGCAAACACAGAAAATATTTTGCAGCTGTTTTTGAATGCTGCATGCAATTTCCTAAACCTAAAAATGGTATAGTTAGATGCAAAAGGAACAACATTGGAAACAAGAATGATCAGAGGTACCTCACAGACTTCATCCAAGAAGAATCACAAAGTAATAAGCAAAAAGTGCAAGTATCTTAACTGATGGAGAATATCTAAAAGTTAGTAAAGTACAGGTCAAGAAAATCATGATTCATAAAATCATGAATGAAGTTGTGGTATTTCTCACAGTGCCCAAGTATGAAGTCATCCAATTAAATTAAAAAGTAGCACAATTACAATCAAAATAAAAGGAAGAACTTCTTTGGACACATTGTGCTAGTCGTGCCACAGGATGTTGTGTAGACTAAAAATAGATATAAACTAGAAAAATAATAGATGGAAGAGAGCAGGCTAATAAAGTCAATGGCCTGGATAATCTACTGCAAAGGAAGTCCTTAAGTAGCTAACTGCTACAAGCCAGGAAGCCATGTAGAGGGAAGAATTCTTCCTTACCTGTTTTCTTTAATATATGCTACTGATGAGTACCAAAGGTGGATTAATAAGGTAAATAAATATTTGATCCGAACTAATGCACCCATTTTTACTTATATTCTTAAGAAAACTAAGTGAAAGTGATGAGCAGATGGTAGAGAGAGCGAAATAAGAAATTAATTAAATCTATAAAATCAGGAAAGCTGTGAAAAAAATCTGTCCTAAAAAAGATAAGAACTATCACAAGATGAGTTATTAAAGAAGAGAAATTAGACCAAATTGACCATTAAAAAAAAAAAAAAAAAGAGGCTGTGATTTACCAAATTGGATGGGTAACTGCCATTCAGAGATTCAATGGTGTCCTTGTTCACGTAACCACCAGGGTTATGCTCTTCTTATTCTGTGAAAAGAGAGTACAGGATACGGTGGTTTTGTATAGCTGCACATACTGATACTAGCTTTTCAAGACAGTCCTGAAGGAAGAAGGCATGGAAAAAAAAAAATAAGAGCAAATCTGTATGTGAACAAACAAAATATGGTGCATTCATGTCTGAGATTCTGATGGGTATATATTTTCCTAATAATTAAAAGTAGTCTCCTAAAACACACAGAAATATGTACTTAAATTTTATTTCCAGACAGTAACCTCAATTAAGGATGACTGAAATCACCAGCACTCTGAAAAAGCTCTTTAGATGACATGACTCCAATACTTCAAGAGAAATATATAGGTGAGGATAAAAAAATTATAGAGGGCAGATATTAAACAACATTTGTTTTGGGGTGAGATTGTTGTCCTTCATCTCTTAATCAGTGTTTTTGTAATGAATATTCACAGTCCATTTCTCTCAGCAAGGGTTTCTTCAGTTACCAGACATGGGTCTGTTAGGCAGCTCCATTTATTCAGTCATGTCATTTCCTTGTTTCATTAAAGACAGCTTTCATTTCACATGCCCAGCATGGGTTTATGTTTGGAAGGGAGAGAGGAATTCAGCTCACTGTTAATAAAGCCATGTGTGGTTCCAGCTTGTTATCTTTAAATTTCACCCTGCAAGGACAATTGCTTTACAGTAAAAATAATAATAATAATAAATTCTAATTCTGTTACTGCTGAAATGCAATCGTTCTGATCACTTTCTGCTAACAAATTGCTACAGATAAAAACGAATGTTTTACTGTGGCTGTGGGTGATGCAGTTCTCTCTTTGATCAGTACACAAGGGAGGAAGAACTCTGTGTCCGAGTGGATCTGTGCTTTGCTTTTTCTCTGGGATTCAAAAGGGCCACTGAGATTGTAGAATGAGCAAGAGGTCCATAAAATTTCTTCAGTTTGATGGTGTGCTTAGTGACCTACTGTTCCTACTAATGTGTTTCCCCAGTGTTACCCTTCATGAGGGAACAGACACAATTCATCCAGTCCATGTAGGAGCAATGTTTGAGATTCATTCCTTCTGTACATTTTCTGAACTGTTCTGCAAAACATGCTTATATACATTGGTTTTTCAGGACAAAAGTTCCATATCTCAAAAGAACTTGGGCATTGTGATGCACAGCTTGGCAATAACTAAAAATGTGAACAGGAAGACATTTTCTACTCTGAGGATAGTGAGAAACTGGAACAGGTTGCCCAGAAAAGTTATGGTTGCCCAATCCCTAGATATGTTCAAGGTCAGGCTGGATGGGGCTTTGAGCAACCTGATCTAATAGAAGATGCCACTGCCCATTGCAGAAGGATTGGAACCAAATGATCTTTAGGGTTCCTTCCAACCAAAACAATTCCATGATGCTGTGATTCTGTTATGTCAAGCTTTGAGTGTGGGTGCATGACAGCTTGGGCATGACCCCAGGCTGTGTCTCTGCTGCCTGCTCTTTGCTGGCTGCTGCAGTCCAGGAAAGGCTTTTCCTTAGTGGTTGGTGCCTGGCAATCTAATTTAAGCTCTGAAGCTATCCAAAGTGTTTGAAAGCTCACCCAGCTCCCAGCCCTCCTTAATATGTGTTGTGTTATGGGTGTTCCTTGTGATTGTTCTAATACATCACTTTAATTAGGTTCACTATACTAGATATGTATGTGCCCTGGACTGACAGCTACTTCTGGGTTCATGTTAATAACAGACAGCTTAATGGAGAAAATGTGTTGGTTTCCTGTGGAAAAACAAGTGAAGATCTCAACTGAAAAGTATGAGATAGGGTCACAGAGAAACAAACCAAATTTTATTCTGGAACTATCAAAACGGAACTATCTTCTCAAAACAGAACTATCTTCTCCTACCCATTTATCACTCTTAATTTCTTAATGCAAATTTCTTTATTTTTTCAAGTCACAAGGAACACTCAGCAGGACTCTGCATGAAGGACAGAGGTGCATTAAGTTTACTATTAAAGCAATTTAAGAGATGCCACATATCCAGACTGCCATAACACCACCCTGGCTCACATTACAGGGAGTATCACTGTACATACTTTTTAAATGTCTCTCAGATTTCTCAGTTTTAATATGCCTCTATGAATGGAAACAACAAAATGACAGTGTAATGACAGTGGCAAGGTCCTCTGACACCAGCTTGCCTGAAAATTTTATTTCCCCACTCTTGATTTCATCAGTGATAAGAACATGACTTTTCCATTCAAGTACCTCATACAGGCCACAGGGAAGCACAAAGATGGATATTCTGTGTGGTCCAGATGGCTTCTTCAGTGTAATGTGAATATCTGTGTGCTCCCCCAGCACTGATTTCTGTGCTAAGCATGCATTCCATTTTTGGATTCTTCTCTTGAGCTTACTTTCTGCATGCCACCTCACCAGTGTATGCCATCTGTGGTAATCCTTCCTTTGATGCCTTCCTTTTCTGCTGAAGAATGGGATTCTTTTGTACATTTTCCCTCTCTAAAGGTACCCTCTAAAGCTACCATTGACTTCCTTTCAGTAGTTGATAACATGATCTCATCTTGGGTAACTTAGGGAAATGAATGGAAACTAGATAGAATTAAGCTAATATCACAACTAACGCTAGCAAGCTATGCCAGAGGGAAAAAAAAATATACAAGAAAACTCCACCAAAACAAAACAAACAAACCAACTAACCACAGGGAAGTTGAATAGATGAGAAAATTCAGTAGCAAAACAGAAATGTGTGAGAAAGAGGCTGAGAGATAGATGAAAAGAAAAACCCTAAAAAACACTTTTTAAAAAGCAAAAAGAGAGAAATAATAATGCCAGCCCTTCCAGACAAATTAAGAAATGGGAACTTAGCCAACACAAGGAATAGAAGAACAATATTATAATTGTTTCTTGAGAGATCTGGCAATGGGCCATTTAGCCTGCTTGTTTTTACCTTGGGTCATTGCCCGGACTGGACAATTAAAAGGATATTTTTGTCATAGAACCAGTCATTTTATTTCACTGCTGTTAAAAAAAATGTTGCTACCAACTGTGCACATTGATTTAATCTCTAGTTGTAGGATTTTGTGGAACAAAAAAACACTTGCCATAGTTCAGAAATCTCAGAAGCACAACCCTTTCTTGAGGTCTACTCAAATTAAAAGAATAACCTCATAGAGAGTAGATGAAATCTCACCTTCTCTATCTCTCCTTCCCCCCTCCTTTTCCTCAGCGGGAAATTTTAAATACTAACTGACAGCCAAATTCTTCCTTTATGATCACCTACACTTTCCTCTCTCATCCTGATTGTTGACATTTGCCAGAAGCACAATGAATCTTTAAATAGGAACTTCTGAAGACTGGTGTCATTTATTTTCCATCCTAAGCTAACGAAAGGATGGTGGTGAGTATATAGTGTTTTCCATTCAAGACTATTAGCACATCTGTTTTCCAAGGCTTTTAAAGGGCTGCTATGTTTAGCAAAGAAGTTATTTTAGTTGCATCAGATCCCACAGGATTAAACATTTCTGACATTGGAGTTTTCTTACCAGTAGAGTTTTAAGAATCTGAAAATTCAGATTGAGTAAATGTTTTCTAGTGGAATTAAACATTAAAATTACTGTAAAGGAAGAAGAGGAACTGAAGGACTGGATTTGCAAACTATCATGCTGTAGGAAGTGAGTAAAGCCCCCTGTTCCACATATACCTGAAAGAATTCAAGTTCATAACTCCCAGCTTCCAAGGCAGCAGCTTATTCATTTAACTGTGAGGTCATCTGCTACAACTGCTGGTCTATATGAAGCCCTTCAGTTATTATTGAGCACAAGACTTAGACTCCTCTGCTTAGAAAATAAGAGCTAAACCTGGGAGTGAGACACTTGCATTCCAGGACACTTTTTGAACAGTCTAGTGAAAAACAACCCTAAAAGTTCCATATCACCCAGGGATCTAAATGTGGCCCTTAAGTTACTGCTGGGAGTCCTGAAAGATGGTTTCAAACAGACTTGTATGAACACGGGAATGAGAATATGGCACCAAATTGAATAAAAGGAAAATAAAATAATCCCCATGTTTTTCCTAGCTGAAAGGATTTGGTAAATTTGGGTTGAAGTCATCAAGGATTTTAAAAATGGCAACAGTGAAATGATGGGTTTAGGTAAATTTTTATTTCTTGGAGAAAATTTTCGTTTCTGTTTGATAAAAGTTCATAAGTGTATACATATACAAAAAATGTAAAAAAAATTATAATTAAAAAGTAATAAAACAATTGAATTAGGTTGTCCTTTCTCAAAATTCTTCTTTTTCATACAAAGAGTTATGAAATGCTGGCGGGTTCTTGTGGTTTATATTTATATTTTTTGTATGCAGTTCTTGAAGCAATTGTATATGCCTGGTTAGCTGTTAGAAAAGAGATACGGAAATTTTTCTGTAAGATAAAACAAATAACTTAGAAATCTCATTGTCTATACAGTTTGAAGTATAAAAAATAAATCATAGATTAGGATGTCACAATTGATTCTGCCTGAAAAGGGGTGGGGAGATTGCTTCCTCATTTGTCCAACATTTAGTTAGATTTGATTAAATAAAAATATACAAAATCAGGCTCAGATCCAAGATCAACACATCTTATTCTAACTGTTTTAATTTTCTGACCATATATTCAGGACACATATCAGCAGGTCAGTGATTACATTCCAAGGCTATTGTTAGTCAAGAAAAATGTATCTGATTTATACATTTATTTTTTTTTTACAAATTTATCTAGACATCTTGTCAGGAAAACCAGACATAGAAAAAAAATCATATTTTAAAATAATTTTTTTTCACTCATTATGAATGGAACCATTGGAAAACACTGAGTACATTTAAGCCATCAAACAGGAAGTATGCAGAACAGTTTCCTATGATCTTGGCACACTGTATCCTGGTACCCTCTGGCATTTAAAACATGGAGTCCCAATTGTTTCCCAAATGCACTAGAAGCTTTCTGGGATTGTGGATTTCTCTTTGCCATAGGCTTAGAGAAACATGTAACCGTCTGGATATCTCCAGATCAACCCCATACTCAAGGCAGGGACAGTTAGAGCAAGTTTCCTGTGGTGGTGTCCATTTCACTTTTGTCTCCAGAGAGTCCACCAACTCTGGAAAGCATGCTCTAGTTCAGACACCCTCACAGTGGCCATTTTTCCTTTATGTCACTACTTTCCCTTTAACTACACAGCCACTCGTGTCACCAGCTGGGTTAGGCACGACTTGCCCTGGGTAAATCCATGCTGCCCATTCCCAGCCATCACCTGAGTCAGTCCTTTTGTGTGCCTGGAAATGGCTTCAGGGAGAATTTGTTTCATAGTCTTCCCAGGGACTGAGCTGCTGATCACCTTGCAGTTTCTTGGATCCTGCTTCCAGTTGGTAAGTGTGATGTTTGTCTTTATTCCATGCCTTTTCTATGTTCAACAATACTATGCACGCTGTTTCTCTTTCACGGGTGTGGTCAGCTTGCTTGGGTCTCCCCTTGGGGGTCACTTTGGCTCTCTAACACAAGTCCCCAGAAATGCTGGGAGAAACATGGGCTACAGCCAGCTCATGTCCTCACAACCCTTCTCAGAGAGTGTGAGCAGACCTTCTTTCACTGAAGAAAAAATTACTAACTGAAGAGGAATCTCAACTGTTACACACTGCAGAAATGCAGGGTTAAGGGTTCCTAATGCCTACCCGACATTACAAAGTGTAAAATCAAGGTTATGTAATGTTTTTTATACAGCCTTTAATGACATCACTCAGGTACTAAGGTACTGAGGTGATGAGACACATAAATTATATAGATACTTCAGAGAGCATAAAAGGTAAATGATGCCTATTAGCAGTTGAAAAGGATAATGCCCAAACTGATTACCAGGTCTGATTTTTTGTCATTCTGAATGCTTTACTCATGTGCCATATTTGGTGAAGGCCTGTCCGATCTGGAAACCAATATACAAAATTTACATCCAGCTGTGAGGTTCTGGCCAGAAGATAAGGCATTAAAAATCAGAGTAAATACCTGATCTCTGCCTTTTGGACTCCAAGCTCTTTATATAGCATTGTTTTTACCATATACCTTTACAGTGCTTGGTATGTTGGGACAACCAAACAAACCCAGATGTGCTACAATGTGCCATGGCTTAATCCCAGCTGGAAATTAAGCTCCACACATACGCTCACTCACTCACTCAGTCCTGGTGGAGTGAGGGAGAGAATCAGAACAGTTAAAATAAGAAAAATCATGGGCTGAGATAAAGACAGGTTATCAAAATATGAAAATTTTCCTCTACTGCTAAAACCTTATTTTAATCTGTTTCTTTAGTTCTTTAGAGTTATTCTTCTAACCTGAGGTAATTAAAGCAGTTCTTTTCTTTTGAAAATAATGAACTGACACTTGTTACTGGACAGAGAAGTATGAGATTTTGAGGTAAAAGCATCCTTGTTCAAAAATATATACTTTTGTTTAAGTATCTTGAGTGGCATTCATCAGTTTCTGGCATAATCCTCTATCATTTATGCTCTATTAGAGCAGTCTCAATTTCAAACCTGCCTAATGTCAAATTCCACTGGAAAGTGATTTAGAAAAGAAGTATCAATCTCAAAACATCACCAGATAGATTTCTTGTATCTGTGTGTAAGTACTTGTGTGTATGCATAAATGTAAATATATATATATATAAAATTTCATAAATAGGTTTGTATAAAGGCAAGAAAGAACCAAGGATATAATAATCATATTTCCCCTCTTGGCTTTGTGAGTTGCCTAGTGCTGCAACTAGAACATGCAGAGTTAGAAAGAATACAGAAAAAATGAACTAGATGGGATCGAGCATTAATTTTCTTCTGATTTAATTTTTTTTTTTTTAACTGAGACTGTCTTAACTCAATTTGTGTGAAAAAAGTTCAGGTGAGGTAGGCTTCACCTGTGTAGATGAAGGTAAAAAGGTAAATGTGGGTCTTAAGTAAGAGATGTGAGTTTATATTGCCCTGTAAAATTTTTCTATTTTTAAATGGAATATTCAAACAAAACTGCTGAGGTATGTGAGCTCTCCTCAGCCATCATGTTAACTCCTAACCACTGGCAACTGGGAGGCTTTTCCATTCAGCACAGCCAAAGACAGATTAAATTAATAAAAGGGAGCAGGCTAGTGGTATAATCTGATCTGCAGTAAAGCAGTCAGGTCTGGAAACCTCTGAATTTTACATAAATTAAAATCTGAAAGTTTTTTCTAAATTTTCACTGCCTCCCTGTGTTCCTGCACAGACTGCAGATTCATGTGTCACAGCGCCAGTCTCAGGGTATTTTCCTTTTGTGGAAGCTCTTTCCTAGAGATTGTGAGTATGCTAAGAAAATGTATGTAAGCACACATATACACACTGTATGTGACATTCTGCATCCAAACTGGAGGTTGAAGGGGAAAGGACAAGCGGAGAGGAAAAGCCTGCCTTTAACAAGCCAGAATAATACCAAACATGTGGTTAATTGGGAGAGCACTCTGCTCTCTTATAAGTAGGCAGGTCTGCATAACAGTATCCTTTTATTCCATGTAATTGGATCTCTTAAAATATGTTTAAATATCAGTGAGTGAGTATCACAAATTATGTCACTTGGCAATCTTTGAAATCTCTTTTACCTCAGGGTCAGCAGCAGGGCAGTGAACCTGGAAGATGCTAACAAGGCTTTTTAAAGACCAAGTGGTCTCTCTCCAAATTGAAAATCTCTTAATCTACTCACTGGATTATACAACACAAACTCTTTGCTCCATATATCTCTTTCTTTATGAAAGAATGACCTGAGAAGTAATAAGAAATAGCTTTTAAAATAGTTTCCAACAGCTACATGTTAGTTTGGACAGTACAGAAAAGAAAACGTGAATAGATTTTCCTTTTCCAAAAGGTTCCAGTTAATGCCAGAGGAGACATGAGGTTCTACACCAGCTCCGATTATAAAAAACTATCTGGGATTTTGGCTGCAATTTTCCTTCATATTCTTCCATTCTTCAGCAGCCCTACCCTATCTCTACTGTCCTTTGTGTTCTTTTATTTCCTCAAATAGGACTATCATATCCCCATTAGTTTTAAGACTTTTATCAGAGAGCTCAGTGACTGGAGCAGATTTTTAATTGAGACACCCAATGAACTTTGTCTATGTGTGATAGGGGCACATGCATTCCCACATGATTGTATGTACAGCATGGCTTTTCTCTGGGCAAGCTGTGCTCAGTGGCATGAAGCCCTGCTGTACAAACTGCTTGGAGTGGTGCTGTTCAGGTCATTAATAAAAACTACTCTGGGGCCTCTCTTTGCAAATTGTCAGTGTTTTGAGCCTTGCTAAGTCAAAGCCCTCATCCTCAAGTTCTTCCTACAAAAGGTCCACATCCTTCTTATCCTGGGGGCCCAGAACTGAAAACAGTACTTCAGATGATTACGTGAAGGTTCCTGTGGTATCTATGTGGATCTTTGCAACTCAGTACCCTACATGGCTCTATAGCAGCATTTGTGGAAGACCTTTATAGGATGATTTCAATATACTTTATAAAACCTGCAGTTTACACAAGAAAAATATCCACAAATAGGCTCTTTGTATATATTTGCAAATAGAGGGAGGAAAAAATATTTTACCTTTTGCTTATAAAAATAATCATTGAGGGCAACCAAGAATTTGCACACTATTAGGCAATGCATGTGCAAATTTATTCTTACCATTGGCTGCTTCCCTTTCTGTGCTATTTTGATCTCTAGGTATATGCTTTTTTGCTTCTAATATATTTATGCAAATTTGCTCCAATTGCTACTTGCAAGTGTTCACAACATGACAAGTATTCTGACATATTTATGTGACATACCTTTTGAAAAGATAAGGATATTAAAACACCAAGTTTGCTATGCTATAGATGAGGGCTGTCAGGCTTTCCATTCTAAAACAATATTATTAGATTGTTTATAGTCCAGGAATAAAAATTATTTTTGGACCTTTGTTTAAGATACATGACTGGAATAACATATCTCTGAATACAATGTGAGAAAATGTATGTAGAATTTAGACACTCAGTGCCAATGAATACACACACAATCTGCAAGAAATGGGGTTTTAACCACATCTGTAGTCTTTAAAATTCTATTTTGCAGCTGGTTTCAACTCTGCCATAGCTACAAAGATTTTAGGATACAAGTGTGTGCACATTTGTTGTAATCCGTATAAAAATAAAACATTCCTGTGAGTGTGAAGAATGAATGCTCCTATGATGCAGGTGTCTTTAGATAAAAGATGGTAACGATTCAAAGACCTGTTAAAATGCTACTGGCATTTTATGGAAAAAAAAAGGAAAAAAAACGTAACTCAATGGTTTGTTGCTGCAAGATCTTGTATGTTTCCTCTGCAACTTAAGCACATGTGAAGGTTGTTGCAGACAATTGCTATTTTTAAAGGTTTTTTGTTTATGTTCTTTAGTTATATGGAAATATTCTCCCCTGAAAAATATTCCTTAACCACTTTGAGAAGCAGTTTTAACAGACATTGTCTTTCTGCCATTTGAAAATATTATCAGATCTCCTTTGAATTAAAATATAGCATCCTAGTTTTCTTGTACTGGTATCAAAGCTTGTGAAACTTTGTCATTCTTTTCCAGGTACCTAATAATTGGATGATAACTAGCTAGAACTATTTCTCTTTAGGAACATTATCAACTGAGGCAAAGAAAAACCTCTTATCCTCTGAAATTTGTTTGAAAGGAAAAGTCAAAGTCAGCAAAACCAGTGTTCTTCTGCTCACCTTGATCTTATGCAAAGCCTAGTTGTGTCAAATTCCAGTGAAAAGTTTCTGCTACTGCAATAATCTAATCACCTGAAAAACTAGCAATGTCTCAACACCATGCTTCTGCCCAGAGTCTCATGGAATTGCACCAGCCTTTATTAGGCCATGCATCAGCAGTTTCTGTGATATGACTGAGCCACTGCTGCCCTGTGTGTTCGTTTAAGAAACCCACAGTGGTGCCACAAGTGCCTCTGGCTTGGCAAGTGATGGCATCCTCTAAAGGGTGGGACACATGGAGCAGGCTCACAGTTCCACCATCAGTTCCTTGCTGAAACACCACACATTCAAACAACCTACATGCAAACATGCAATCACATCACAACTTTGCATCCTAGGTGAGCCTCAAGCACCTTTGTTAAAGATCAAGTCAGATCTAAGTACAGGTAGATGAGGTACAGGCAGCTCCCCGATGCAGAGGAAAGTCAAGAGTTATCTACCCAGCCCTGAAAGAAAAAAAAAGAAAGAAAAAAAAAAAAAGCTGTTTGGTGTTTTCTCTGCTGAGCTTTTGAGCAGAGAACAAGGGTTTAGCCCAGGTACCATTTTATACCAATGAAGTTCTGTTTCTTTGTAGGTGTCCTAACACCTTAGGTGCTTGAACTCCTTAAACACTGCCTCTCCTCACCAGAAAGCCTCCAGAGCCATTAGTTTTAACTGCTCATTCATGCCAAGGAGCACACAGAAACTGGTTTCTACTTACTAGAGAGGGAAACTTTCCCAAAACCACGTGTTAGTGGGAGTACTGGGCCAGGAAGTATGGAATCACACTGAAGTCTCATTTACTCAGAGGAATGTAAGTCAATGGACCAGGAAAGCCAACAGAGCACTGTGCCTGGGCAATCCTTCCAGGCCACTTGCTCTCCCCAGTTATCCTGAAACAAGCAACAGCAGAAACTGTAGAAGGAAAATGAGAAAAGAAGGAAATAAATCTGTTTTAAAAGTTAGAGGACTTGGCTAGCAGGGGGGAAATCTGCTTCTGGCTTCTCTTCCTCTTCTGTAGGATAGTATGTGACTTCAGTAGAGAGCATAGGTGGGAGCCCACACCCTCCATGGGTCATGGGCTGCTCTGTGGCTTGTGTCCATGAAGACACATGGGTCTAACTTCACCAGGGAGGTTGGAGCATAGACATTCCTTTTTATTTCTAACATCCAAAGGTTCATAAATTGTACTGCATGAACAAGACACATCATCTTCCCTCCTCCATATATATGCAGATACACACAGATCAAGGTATAGCTCAAAGGCAGGTTCCTGCCCTGAGTGAACAACATAACTGGAAAGCCACTAGAGAACAGTGGATGATAATGCCTGATCTATTATGTGCTGCCTGTATTTCAAAATGCATATGGGTGCCTACCATTCCCAGCTGATAAGCTCAGCCTTCAGAAGGTTATGTAGTAGCTGGAGCTAGAGTACTAGCTCTTCCTTTGAGATCTGCTTTCCTCCTTTGAATTTAAGAACTTTATTCAAGGATACTAGAATTCCCCCTCTGTTCACCCTCTTTCAGCAGATCTTGGCACTTTGCTACCTAACACTGCCTTCTGTCCTGAATAGACTCCATGAAAAATGGAGTTTTATTTACATTATTCTTTTCAGGATAATATGATTTGCACAAACTTCTTCTATCTGACATTTCTCCTTTTAGCTTAAAACTTTATTTTAATTCTAGGAGAAAATGAATAATAATGAGTCAAAAAATAATTATTTCCTCAGGTAAAAAAAAAAATGAAACAAAAAACATTCACGTGCATTAAAGAGTAAAAATCACATTCATTCAGAGAAAAATAATTTTAAAAAATCTTTGCATTTTAGATTTTTATGTAAATCATCATCCAACTTCAGGAAGGAGTAGGGCTGGTGTACCTTGTACTTTACCCTGTGTGGGGATTTTTCACAAAGAATAAATCAACAGCCCTGCATGGAAAGACAGTCTTCCTCAATTTTCACAACCCCACATGTCCACTGGTAAATTTATGCCCTGGTCCACCTGCTACCATGGCATCAAGCCCACTCATACTAGGTGAGCACCTCACAGAAGCCAATCAACAAATCTCTGTACGGCTTGGAGAGGTTAATACACAGAATACCAAGAGTCAGGTTTTTGAAGAGGCTACTGGCACGTCTTGTGTTTTTAATGATTAGGATCTCACCCTCAGGGCTGTGTGTTACCAGCTCAGCCCTTGTAGCAGGGGACTAGAGCAGATGGCTTGGCAAAACCAAAAGGTTTTTGCCTTTACAAAAATTAAAGATTAATTTGTTGTTTTCTTCTAATAGGAAATTTCATGCTGACGAACAGTATTGAGCTGACAGGCTTATATTTCTTCATCCATCTTCTGCTCAGAGAAAAGCATAACCATCCTTATGTTAACTCTGTCTACTCTGTTACTGTTTGTCTACTTCCTTTTATGCAGTGATGAGAGAATATTTCAGCACTCCTAGCTATTTTGTCCTTGGCATCTCCGCTGTGGTTTCCAACAAAGATGATATCACCATGTGTTTATAGATTTATTTGTTTGTTTTTCATGATGTGGGCAATGGTCTACTACAAGCTGGCTTGAGCTCCAGTTATATCATATAGACCAACCATCTGGCTCAGGATTAATTAAGGGTAACATTTTTAGCCATTACTGCAGATATGTAGCATAAGAGGAAAAACCATCTTATTGTCACCTGAAGCAGCCAGATTAGTCAGTGTGTGGTGCTGGGTCCCAGTAGACTTTGAGGGTCTGATCAGCAATGGTAAGAAATAGAAGTGTTTTTCAGAATATTAGATGTGTGCAAAGAATAAAAAGGGATTAGCCTTTTCTGAGCACGGGCAATGGGAATTAACCCTGGCTCATAAGTTTTCTGCTGGAAATTTTCATGTTCCTGTGTGAACACAATGTGTAACAAGAAAGGGTTTGTGAGATTCAGTGTAACGGAATCTGGTTTTGTATTTGTCTAGTTTAATCTATTTCAAAAGACAGAAGGATTGAAACAGTGTTTTGATGAAAATTACAGTAGATATCCACACTGTTTATCCAATGCTAGTAGCTCTTTTTAAAGGCTCTTCTAAAGCCCACACTTCAAAATCTTTACCATTTTGAACTCCAAACCCTCATAGGAGGTCATTAAGCATATAGGCAGCAGAACTGCACAGCTGCTCCTCCAGTCATACTAATCTCTAGACAGATGCTCTTCATGCTCCCGGGTTGTGATGAATGCCAAAGAAACTATTAGAGAACAGATTGATTTAGACTGGACCATGATCCTTGGAGAACTGGTTTCAGACTGCAAGAACTGAGGCATCACGTAGTGAGTTGCAACACAAATGACAGTGTGATCAGACAGAGTTGCCTTGCAGCTAGATTTTCTCCTCCAGCATTCCTGAAAGCAGTCTTGCTTGAAGAGATAAAATCTAACTCTAAAGCAGACTTCCATTATTTTTCTCTGCTTGCTTACTTGCTGAATTTGCTGCAGCTAGTTTGGCTGCTCAACTTTGCCCAAGTCTGACTTAAAAAGAGATTCCTAGACATTTTTGTATCAATCCTGTGTTCATCCACTGGCTGCTGCGATCTGATGCCGTAATTGTTGGGAGTATTTACAAAGTAGTAAAGAGTGGGCTAGAGGCAGGCACTCATTCCCCATCAGGCTCTTCCCTTCCCTGCAGAGGAGGCCTGAACACAACCTAGTTGTTACCAAACTCAGAGATCACATCTGCTCCTCTCCTCCGAGGCTCACAGAAAGATCACATGCCTGTATCAGATCTGAGTCCAGGGACCTGTCTGCCCAGAGAGAGGTGTCATCTGTGGTATATCCCACCACAGCCCTTACTTTTCTGACCTTCATAGCTACAGCAGATGTTCTTGTTATGTTGTTATTCTGGGGACAGGAGCCTCTCTGGGCTCCCAGGCTCTCATCCAACTGCAGCTGTGGAAAAAGGATACATATAATAATAATGGAATCTTCTTTCTGTCATTTCAGCTTACATCATCTTGGCACCAGCAATCAAGGTAGCATTAGTCAGTCACGGGGTTTCTGTGGAGCTCTCTTCCAAACCACCACCCTTCTGCCTCCCTCGCTACACTGCCTTTGCTCTTACTCCCACTCCTTCCCAAATGGAGTGATTTAAGACCTAGGAAATAAAGAGTTGCTTTTCTGCTGACCACTGTGCATTTCCTCAGCTCATACCTCTTACATGTGCTAACTGTGACATTTGGAAATACAGAAAGCTCAATCCACTTAGTAATGGTGTACCCATGTAAAAGTCTGGCAGTGTTGCTTGTAAAGTAATGAGTGCCTGTGTCAGCCTTTTTTCTATGGAATACTTCTCTGGTTTATGCCTTCTATAAAGAGTAAAACATAAGTTGCTCCTACCACAGACTTAAAGAGGATTTCGAGCAATATATTCCTTTACATATATCTCAAGAAGCTACATCCCTGAAGAATCCCTACTGCTTGGGAAATATCCTGAAGGGCATTGCATATAATTGCACCTTTTTTGAAAGATATACACAAAACTACTTCAAGCTGTTATGCAAACAGTCCCTAGCTATTTTGTATAGGGATTCACTGCAAGAAGGAGCAGAATCTGTGAACATAAAGAATGATGAGGAGGCAGAGGTAACACTTGGGGGAAAGGAAACTAGTTCCCGGTAGGCTATGCCATAATGATGGGAAAAACTGTGTAGAATGATTTGTCAAAAATGAGGAAATGTTACAATTTTTAGGCCTGTTATAGCTCTTATTTAATTTTGCAGAAGCTTATAAGAGGCCATTTATTTTTAACATAAAACTCTTCCCTGAAACTATGGCTTGTCAGGAAAACCAATGCCACTGTTGTACATTGACTGAATTATAACAACAAAAATAAAATGCTTTTAACGGACATCCAGGAAAGCCAGCTGAAATGAATCGCAGTTAAGCAGGTAAGGCACAGTCTTGACAAATGGAAGAAGACACAGAGGACAAAAAATGGTAATGATTTTTCTATATTAACAACATCTAAATGTGTTACCATCTATGTGTTTGTGCTAAGCTTCTGATGGGCTAAAACCAAACAGAATTCCTGGACTAGAGTGAAAATGTCAAGAAAATGAGCACTGCCTTCCTATAAAAATAGGGAATCCAGAATTATTGCCTTTGGCAGTGAATAAAATTTGAAAGCAGACAGTGTTCCTGCAATGCTCTCTATTCCACCTTAAAGACCCAGTATGCTTAAACATTATCTCACATAAAGCATGGAGGCATGTATCCAGTTTCCTTTTCTTGTTTGCCTCCCCTCAATTTCATCCTCTCTTTCTGTTTCCTTTACCTGTCAGATTCCTTAGGAAGACATACAGCTTGGACAACCCAAACCAGAGTTCCTTCTCCTTAAGATTTGTTTATGTTTGCTATTTCTTCCAACACGTTTCCTATTTTTTCTGCCAAATAGCTCTCACAAAAGCCCTCTGAAGAGAATAATAAGAAAAAGGCTGAACAGAAGGTGTTTAGTCTGAATGCTGACTTCATTTAAAAAAAATCAAGTGAGTATATTTCAGACAACTTTGTAAATCACAATCTGAATACAAACACTAGAGATACCTCACATTTCACTTTTGGATAGAAGCATGAGATTCAATATGGAAGAAGAGGCTTTGGTTTGGTGGTTTTTTTGGTTTGTTTTTTTTTTTTTTTCAGATAGGACATTTGCAGAAGGGATTTTAAGATCAAACACTAAGAAATACACAAGAGAAAAGGACAAGAAAAGAAGGCATTTAACTTTTATGTAGTTGCATTTTATTGTGACCAGGGTTGAACCCTTCTATTTACAGTTGTGGAGAAAGAAAATATTTTCCTGACCACAGTTGAAGAGAGACCCTGACAGGGCTTTCCTGCTTGCCATCTCCCATGTCATCAGTGTTTTCTGGGAGAAGAATTTGAGGTGGTTTTCCACCTAAGTGGTTACAGCTGTTTCCACAGGATCAGTCAGATGGAGTTTCTGCCTCTGTTTATTTTGGCTCTGATTTTCGGCTGGAGCCCAGCAGGATGACAGTGTTTGCTCAGGGTCTTGGGACTTTGGACAAACATTCCAGAATTTTTGACTTCTTAACATTAATGTTTGATGAATTCTGCTCTTAATTTCTTCTGGAAAAATGTCAAGCCCACTGGGGATTACCCTTAGTCTTACAACAGTCTTTTATTTTATTTTTTTTTAAGGGAAAAAGAGAAAATCATTTACTAGCCTGTGAAAATGAGCATGCTTTAAAAATTAGAGAATGCACATTTTTAAAACTGCAGGCTTCAGTTCTTTTGTAATTTTTTTTGTTTTCTTTTTTCTTTTTTTTTTTTTTTTATTTTTCACATTAAGAACACTGCTTAACAGGAAATATCTACAGCTAAATCTTCCGCAAAAAGCTGTTGCACGCAGGGCTTTAGTTGGGAAGGTTATTATCCAGAAGTTAAGTAGCTCTTTCTCCAAGTTGTTGTTTTGATAGCCTCAAAACATACTGCGTCAATTCAGTGTTGTCAAAGGTGACCTTTAGAAATCAAAATAAACACCCAGGTGAAATTCTGACCCCAGTGGAGAGAACAGGCTTTATCATTGACTTCAGCAAGGTCAGGACTTCCTCCTTAGTACCTTATCTCTTGAACAATGGAAAAGCACAGGTCACACAAGTCACATCTTCAGGAACATTTACTAACTCAAAGGGATGGACAGAAAAATGTATTTACAAAAATATGCATAAATGCATGGAATTAAATCTGTATTTAAAGTATATTCAATAGGCACACTGTGTTGCATGAAGTGGCTGCTGGGTTTTGTACCTATATACCTTTAGTAGCTTGCAAGGAACATCCAAATGTTCAGTATGTATCTAAATGATGCTTACACCATCATCAGCTGACTTCAGATTAGCTAGATAGCTGTACTTCAGAGGTCAGTGTCTAATTTACTCTAAAATACCACTAAAAGCTCACATTGTAGAGTCCTGTAGGTAGCACAGGATCCCTCCAGAGACTCCTACAAATCAGAAGGAGGCAGATGAGGAAGCTTTTTTAGGTTCCAGGTCTCTGTTCTCTTTTCCTTCTCCTCAGCTTTCTCCCTCCTTTGGTAAAAAAAAGAGGGAATCAGGGCTTCCTCAAGTGACACAAATAGTCTTATCTTTGTTGATTTACACCAGCTAAAGAACTATCTTCAAGAGTTATTATAAAGCTTTCAAAAGCAAACAAAACAAACCAAAACAAAA
>VXBI01010137.1:3352060-3423899 GCA_013397375.1 Toxostoma redivivum | reverse complement strand
AAAAAAAAAAGGAAAAGGAAGAGATTTGTGTAAATATATTTGAGTAAATATGACTACACACAGGAAGGTTTCCTAATGAATATACAAGCTTTCACAGCAGTAGCTTCGTGCAAAATGCTTCACAACTTTTCACAGGCTGCAAGCAGTGTACATGGGCCATGGCGACAGCACCCCCTTGTCTGGAGAAGTTACATTGAGGGACAGATCTAATTTATTATTTGGAGTCTGATTACTGTCCTTCCCCTCTCAGTCTGTGCTGTCAGTGGTCTAGATAAGGAATATATTTAATCTGTACCCATACTTT
Organism: Toxostoma redivivum; assembly: GCA_013397375.1. Taxonomy (NCBI): domain Eukaryota; kingdom Metazoa; phylum Chordata; class Aves; order Passeriformes; family Mimidae; genus Toxostoma; species Toxostoma redivivum. The sequence goes on along the minus strand of VXBI01010137.1, from coordinate 3,423,595 downwards.
GACTTCACTGTGCAAAACAGCCAGAAAGAACTGGAGGGGAAAAAAAATTGTTGGGTGCGAAAGTTTGTGTTTATACTTTTAAGTGCAAAAGGGACAAAGCATTTATTGAAGCTTATGCCATATCACACATCCCTGTGGAAGAAAAATGCAAAACAGAAACCAACAAAATATTGAAAATGTCGTCCTTAGGTATTTTCAATGGACAAGGAGCGATAGACCTTCAGTTATGAACTTTTTGCATTCGTTCATTATAATTCATAATATAACCTGTAAATCATGAGAAGAAAGTTTATTCTCACCCATTTCTAAATCCAATTAAGTTTGTCTTTTAGTATCTCTGTACAACTTTAATCATCAACCTTTAATTTCAGAATAGAAAAATGTGTCTTTTTTTTCCTTGAATTGACAAACTCAGGTAGTTCTGTACAGTTTCAACCCTGAATCCTGATCTAAAATATGAGAATGGGATAGTAGCAGAGAAAAATGTAGGGTAGAGAATAGATGTTACAAGAGAAAGCAATCAGCATGTGAGTGTGAGTCTGGAAAGTGGAGATGGCAAGGCTAGAATTCTTTATCTGGTGTCATAGAGAGAAAAGGTAAAACAAAAGCTAAACACATGACATAAAATTAAAAAGAGAGGTTCTCGAAAAAAAAGTTTGGAAAATTTGGCTGTTCCATCCTATGAACACACAAGGCTTCCTTCCAAATGATTCCCACAAAAGGAGGGACAACTGTTCTAAAGCCACCTTTGATTGATTGTTAAAGTCCACCCTCTATTTGGGGACCCAATTTTTTATTAAAAATAGTAACTAACATACAGTCTTTGGGTGTATTTTACCCAGGTAGCTAGGCCAGCCCTTTGCTTGGAAGCTGAGAGGTAATGCAATACCTGAAATATTTGGAAACATGCTCAGTCTAGGCTAGATAGAAATTTGTAGCGGATAAAATGGTTTGAGTATGCAACTCACTTCCATGACATATTAAGTAGGAGGAAGGAACAAAACTATTGAAACAGTGTTGTCAACTACATTGATGTATAATATATAAAATATTTTTAGATTCTCATGCTTTGGACCAACTTTACATTAAGACATGATCTTGTAATAGCAGGCAAATAGAATATATTAACCAGTTGCCAAAGGTACGGTGGAACACTGAGTCCATGAGATGACTGAAACCTGCATGCCGTATCTCTTGATAGAATTCTGAGCAACTCCTGGTGACACAAATAATTTGTCTTGGGAGGAGGGAGATACTTGGACACTTAACAATATTGGTGAAGATTTGTTAAAATTATGAGTGTTTGCAGGTCGCATAATTATTAGGGGAACCGTATTAGACAGTGTGAGATCATAAATAATGCATTCATGAGGAATGAGGCTGTGATTCCTGTAAAAGGAGAACCAGAAGAATCTGTTACAAAGTTGACATTCCTCTGAATCAGGCTGTCTAGTTTTGTTGCAACAGTCAGTATTCCCAATGTATCAACCACTGAGGTTTACTTTTTCATTTTTAGTTAAAAAACAAAAAAATATTTTCAACCTATATTAAACCCACATGGCATTTGGAACACAGTGAATGAAGTTTTCTAAAACTTAAGTGATTTACTGGTATGAAATTTCAAATCTATCCTTTCAAGGCATTGAATGCATGAGCAGAGTTTGGAACTATAAAGACAGCATAAAACTTAGTTCTGCTAAACCAAGTCGATAACACATCATCATACAAAGCAACACAGACCTAGAATGTGAAAAACCACACTCAAAAAAAGTAAGAAGAATTCCTTGTTGGACTATAAATGCATACAGATAGATATCCAGATGGACTGACCAGAGTAATTTTCTTTGTTAGTAATAGCTAATTGCAATTGCTGATGTTTTGCTAGAATATTTTTCCAACTGCCAGTTTATATAAAACAAAAGTAAGACACTATGAAATGCAGCCAAAACTGTATAACTTGGTTTAGAATAAATATCAGCATGGCAAAACTGAGCTGTCCTTTAAGCATGCTGAGCAGGTAGGCATTTGATAAGAAAGTCAATGAGAACCAGTTTACACATCAGCACAAGATGGTTGTATAAATAGAACTGCAGAGTGGAAATGAACTCTGAGTAAACCAGGGCAAGGTTTTTGTTCAGAAACAGGCAGCTACAGCATAAAAGTTTGTCACAGGCTCCCCAGGGAAGTGGTCACAGCTCCAAACCTGCCAGAGTTCAAGTGTTTAGACAATGCTCTCAGGCACATGGTGTGACTTTTGGGGTACCCCATGCTGGTCTTGGATGTTCTTTGTGGCTCCATTCCAACTCAGGATATTCTATCATTCTATGATTCTATAATGCAGTCTTACAAATATCCCATTATACCAGCAACATACAGGAAGGCAAGAAATATGTTTTCAGGTCTGAGGAATGATCTGTTTTCTGCTGTTGTGTAGCCATTTGCAGGAGAAACACAATTAATCTGGAAGGAGTACTTCAGGTACTGGAAGGTACAGATGAGTTTACTATTGTCTTCATGAGGCTGATCATTGTCATATCAATTCCACAGTAGTATATAACATGCTAATAGAAGCATCCTCAACTAGAGCAGGTAGTACTTTTTCCCAAATGAAATGCAAAAACTGTATGATAATCAGGAACACAGATAATGTTCCAAAATAGTGCTAATTGGATGAAAAAGAACTAAGGAAGACATTCTCAGTCACATATTATGAAACCCTCTCTTGGCAAATAATCTGGGAGAAGCATGTTTTTTATCATCATCGATGATTTTAAAAAATATATGTATAATATCTAATTATGTATAAATGTATAAATATATTTGTCATCCACAGGGATTCCTAGAAATTCAGGCCCTAATAAAACAAAATGCTTTAGTGCCTCAGGGCCTTTGGGAGCTCATAATAAATTATCTCTGTAGGTCAGGCTTGAAGTGCACTAGCAGCAGAGTGTGGAAATGCTGGCACTGTTTCAGTGATCAGCGGCTTTTAGCTGCCAGAACAGAAAACTTTAAAAATAAAGAGATTAATTAAAACTTCTCAAGAAAATTGCAAGAAAATTATTTATTCTGCTATTTAATACACAGATTACTGTATGTCTGTCTTTCCTGGGCTACTGGAATAGCTGATGGGTATCAAACTGAGGTTATAGAGTACAGCTAAAATTTCAGTCAAAGAAAAAGACAGATTGTAAAAGGAAAGATAGAACAAAAGAGCTTCAGTTGCACTGAAGAATCAGTGGCATTAATCACTTCAGAAAAGTAACTTGGAAAATGCCCCAAACAGTTATTGTCACGAGGAGGTATTAGGGGCACCAGCACCTCTCTGAATCAGTAATTGACAGTTATATCTACAGCCAATTATTTACTAGTTCCTGGTAGTTCCTCTGGAGCTAATTTAACTGAGTAGAAAGAATCAACTTGTGGTTAAAAGGAGCTGTAAAAATACCAGTAATTTGGCGCTCCAGACTGTTTTTCGTCTGCCATTTCAGCAGCAGCCTGAAGCAAGCACAAGGCTGTCTTGTCACTATTGCCTGTCATTCATTGCACTGGTTTGTTTGTCTCAGAGCAGAAGAGGTAAGGCAAAGGCATGTTCTAAACGAGTGTGTTGTACTAGTCAAGACTGTAAATAGAGACAGGGTATGAAAGTACCTCCCACTGAACCACATAAATAGCTTTGTTGAAACACAAGATTTCTCTAAGGAGAAAAATGTTTTCAGCTGAACTAAAGGTCTTCAAAAAGCATTTTTTCACTAATTTACACTATGTATTCTTAAAAAAATAATATGAATGCAATCACATAAAGGAGGAGCTGCATGGATGAATTGTTTCTCTCATTTAGTCAGGCTTTCATGTTGAACTGAGCTTGTTTTGAGCTGCTTTTAACATATTCTGCCACAGTTAACAGCTTCAAATATTTATTTTAAAAGGCAGAAAATTATTGTTAATTTTATGTTGTCAAACAGCCAGCCCATGCTTCATTTGAGAGCTAGCAGAGAAAGACAAGCATAAGAAACATCCTGCTATCTAGTGGACTGGTAATTGTATTCTAATCAATTTAACAAATTGAGTGTAAAAGAAAAATGCTTTACAAGGGAAATAGTTTAACTCTAGTCTTGAATCCCTGTCAGTGTCCCCTCACTCATCCTTATATCACACCTTCTTCAGCCAGGAACTGAACCTCATATGCTGCCAAATATGGAGAATTTTTTAACACTCTTTCCTCCTAACTCCCTCAGTTTCCTCTTGCCTACTCTCACTCTATTTCCTTACAAAGTGGGTGCCATTATTCTGTTATTTCTATTTTTTATGCCATTTCTAATTTCTCCTCTAATGTCTCCTCCCCAAGGCCTCTGAAGCCCAGCCATGCTCAACACAGGTGTTCTTTTTATCCAGTGATGCAGGCACAGTGAATCCCAGCTGCCCTCTCCTATTTAAAAGAAGGCTACAGTATCTCATGAATGACTGTGGAAAACATCCATCCCAGAGGCAGGCAGCAGATGAACTGTGCAGATGAACTGGCACCAAGAAGAAAAGCCTGGATGTTTGCTATATCCCTGTCCTTGTTTTGTTACAGTCCCACCAAGTATAGATAATTTTTTTCTGCTTATATATAATTATTTCTGAACATATAGCTGCAGCATTGGATTGCTGAATTCTATAACTTTAATCTGTTGTTCATGGCCACATCTTCTTATGACAACCATAAAGACTCAATGACTATTCCTCACTTGACTTTCATTAAATCTTCACACCAAATTATTAGGACTAGTAAAGGGGTTGAGCTTTATTATACAGGCAGATACCTGCTTTCAATTCTTCTAGCTGTCCAGAATTCATGTCCCTGAACAGAAGGGCTTAGTCAAATACTCAAGTCAGGTTCTGCAGAAGGAACCTGTTTACCTTCAGCTTTCACTGAATTTGTCACAACTCTACTTGCAGCACATTTTGGAGGAACATATTTTAAGACATATTGCTACAACAACTAAATCTCAGAGCTGATAAATCACATATCTGGTCTGAAAAGGCAGGAAAAAGAGGAAGGAAAAAGGTCTCTAAAAACTTTTACAGTTGGCTAAGGCAGAGGCATACAGAATTTTTGAAGGAACATACTTCTCCTTACAGTTAATAAGAGCCCTCACTTACAGAGCAGTGTTTGTCAGTGTTTGTAGACCCCAAAACATTTTAGAGCATCCAGCTACTACATGCACAACATCACTGAAATGCACTAAGCTATCCTCTGAGGGAAAAGAGTTGCTGGTATTGTGGAACAAAGGGTTCTGTGATACTGGACATGTATGAAAGTTTAGTTCTTATAAAGTGAGATACTAAGTGACAACAACAAAGATCTTGCTTGGGTTTGTAAAGGAAAGAGGCATCTTGACAAACAATTGTCCTGCATCATGCTGAATGTGAAAGAGAGAGAGATTTCCTGACATGAGCATAGAGAAAAAAATCGTTCAAGAGGAAGACAGCTTCTTCTTGAATGGCTCATGGAAACACCATCTCCAAGTGTTCCCTGATTTCAGCTTACTAAAAGGATATGCCAATGGTCTAGATTTGCCTGCTCTTTATTGTACTTAGGAGCAGTGTGATCCTCACATTTAGGCCACTAAGTCCTTTCTATCAAGGTTTTTGTCACAAGCTGTGGTTGAGAACTGAAGGAAGATGCTACTGTCATGAAAAAAATAAATTAACGCAGAATCGTAAAAAATTATCACGTCACAAAATGAAAATGTGTTGCTTGGTATCCATGACAACTGCAGAAGCCAATGCTCTTTAACAGCCTCGCTTGAAATCATGTAAACTGCTTTGATAAAACATGAATCGTGGCAGATGGATATGTGAAAATAAAAATAACTTTGCATCCAATCTATTGCCCACATGGGACACCCTTGAAATAGTGTGAGTTACATAACCTTATCAGGAATCATTTTGTTATGAGACCAAGATAGAGGTAGCATTTTTTCCATGCATCTAAACAGAGTTAAGAATGGGTTCAACAGAAATTGTGTAATAACTAAACCTAGGAAGCAAATGATCCCTAGCATCTCTGAGAAATAAATCTAACCCTGAGCTCCACAGAGGATGAGCTGTGAGTCTCTTGTTCCAGGAAAGGGACTAGTTTTCGGCTTTGACCCAATTTCACAGTTAGAGCACCTGCTTCATGGCATAGGCTAGAGCCACAGATTGGCTTTCTGTAAGCGAGAATCATAAGGGAACCATGACAGAGGTGAAAACAGAGCCAGGGAGGCATTAGGCCAAAGTAGCCACCCCCAAGCCCCTTCAATACTGCTCCATGGATCCATAGCTGAATATAGTTTCACTGATTGTTTTTCCTTCAGAAAAGAAAATCTGCCCTCAGCTCAGTATGAGCCATCACTGAATGGATATCAGTTAGTGTCAGAGAAAATTAGAACCTGAGTCTGTGAGCAGCAGATTGCAGCCTACTCTGGTTTTAATAACCTTTCCTTTAAATGAGCTAAGTCTTGCTTTATATTTTGGCTGTTGTACAACAGCTTTGGAACATGCAGATATCCATCACTGCAGGAAATGAGGGTGAGAAACACGTGGAAGAATTAGGAATTGCTCCAGAATCTGAATATACAGTTCTGGTAAGAAGAGCTCATATTTATTTAGAGGTTGTGTGGTCTGAGAAGCCTGGGTTCCCTCCCAGGCTAGGGGCATTGTCTGCTCAGTGCATGAAAAAGCAGCTCCAACACTTTGGACAAGAACCATGTCAGTGGTCTTTAATTTTTCTCTCTCCTGGAAATTAAACTAAATCTGTCAAATCTATTTTATAGAACCTGATAAGTCATGAAACAGAGAATTCTTTTCATCTTTATAAATCTGAACACATGAAGCCAAATACCCAAATTTCAGTAACTTTAAAACTTCACTATAAAAGCTCTGGATTAACAACACCATCGCCAAGACTGGTGCTCTCTGCCAGTGCTGAGAGGCATCATTCACGAATTGTAAAAATATCCCTTTTCTCAGGAGCACATTGCTTTTTTTTTTCTTTATCCTTAGTAGTGTTATCAGATAGTAATATGTAAAGTCTGTCTTCACCTGAAGTTTATCATATAACTAACAAAACCAAAGCAAACAAACACCTAAAATGTGTGCTTTTCTAATAGGACCTCTTCCACTGGAAATGCCATGTCCACTTCTCATTTCCCTTCTTCTGGAAATCTCCTTGTCCTTTTCAAAAGATGCAGGTCACATGAACTCCAGGAAGAGTTGTTTTAAGGTCCAGTCCAGAAATGAGGTCAAATGCAATTGTTATGTTAGTGAAAGAGTGTGACTTCAGAAATAGGCTATGTAAACACTGGAAGCAACTCTGTGTTTCACTGTGGAAGTGCCCTAGAGGTTGAGCTCACAAAGCCATACCATCAATAAATCACAACTGGAGAATGGCAGTTTATACTACCCCATACCTTGCTGGAGTCACAAATGAACTCAGCAAGTACATGAAGAGGCCCCAAGGTATTTCAGGTTAAAAGCTCTTTCCCTCATTCTAGCCTGTTGTCTTCTGAGGAAACACTTTTTCTCAGCAGTTTATTTAACAGGACTTAATTGTATTTTGTTTTATTTTCAAGATGGAGTCCAAAATGTAATAGTTTTTCTTGCAAATGCTAAAAACCACATTGTTTTTCAGCACTATTTTATTTACTCGAAAGTAAATGTTTTGTCAAAGGGACATATGAATTATTGCACTCCTGGAAAATAGCTCTTTGGAGAATTACACTTCTCATTCCACTTCTTCTATCGAGTCTCTTTGGCTCCATCTTGTGATACGCTCATATTAGAGTCTATACATTGTAATTCCCATCTCCTTGTTGCTGTCTCAGCACTGTTGCTGGTATTTTAATAATCAGAAAGTTCCATTTGAAGCAGCACAGAGCCATGAAAAACCATTGGAGCAGAGAAAGGTCTAGCAGTGTAGTCCCCTTGGATTTATTTCATCATAAGAAATGAACCTGGACCTTTATGAACAGTAATAGCACAATTTTTAATAATAGTGGATATTTTTAATAATAACTACAATGACAATAAAAATTTCAGTCCTTTACAGTGTTCTTATGTGAAGCTTCAGAGCAGCTTAATATAACTGATTAAAACTGTGTAAATAACACTTTTGATATATTAATAATGTCATATTATTGATGTAGCATGTTTTTGCAAATTGTATGTGAAGGAACTGAAGCAAACAATGATGTCATATTTCTACATTAATAAAGGTCCAGAAAACTAAAGTGTCATATAATTCCAAATATGCTTTCATTTTGTTTGTCTCCCTTATGGAGATAGAATAACTGCTTAATTAATGTTATATACTAGTGACACCAGAAATAAACTGAAAGCAACAAATAGACTCCTGAGCTGCTTTAAACTCCAGAAATACAGCATAATATATGTCAAGATCCAGTCTACATTCTAACAAAGCTAAAGTATGTCCTAGAAAAACAGAGTGAGCCTGATTTCAATCTCAGAGACACTGGTACAATTTGAATGCAGAATTTGCTGAATTCACTTGTGGGAGACAGAATCTTTCTTTTTATCTTCAGGGTTTGGCACAGAAGGGATTTTATCATAAGAAAAAGAAATTTGAGATTACTGTCTATTTAAAATGATCGTTTTGGGGCACATATAAATTTTGTTATGCTTTGTACACATACAGCTGTCATGCACACTGCATACAAATGCACACAAGACATTTACAACTCACAAGGCTTTCTGAAGGCCACTTCAAGACCTCTCATCTAAGCTGCAAAGTTCTTCCTGCTACATCAGTTTAGGAAGCACACCTCAGTTGTTTTGCCAAAGCCTTACTATTAGTCTGAATGAAAACAAAACACAACAAAACCCCAACATCTTTTTCCACGTCATTTAGTTTTCATTCCTTTCAACCATTTTCCTGTTTTACTTTGGAAATCTCTTTAGTTGGCTTTCATGTTTCCTGCTTGCATCACTTCCTGTGCATCAGTCACATCCTGTTCATCTCTCCCTTGCAGGTGGCATAACCTTTACTAGAGAGACTTTGCTTTGTGTGTTGCAGCACATCCTGCTCTGCTCCTGGTCTCCCTCGAGTCCAGGAGCCGTCCATTTCCTTGGGAACATTTCTGTATTGAAAAGGATTGGCGTCATCTTTCTTTGCAAGCACTCAGAGGCCTCTGCTATGCATAAGCACAAAGAGAGGAAACAAAGGGAATGTTCAACTTTTGAGGAATATGGTAATTTGTAAGGGACCAGCCTCTGGAAGAAAAAGTCACTGGTGGCATTAGAGGGTCAAGAATAATTTCCTCAATGGAGAGATGTAGATGTGGACACCATCAGATTTTTACCTTCAGAGAAGATTTGAAAATAACTTTCTCCAGAGGGGCTAAATGAAAAGAAATATTTCTAATATCTAATCATAGTTTGTCCCAAAAGCCACAACTACTGTTGGTGTAATTGTATTTTCCAGTGTCTTTCTGTAAATATAGGTGACTCTCCTTTTCACTGTGCTTCTTAAATGCAAGTGAATGTGATGTAAAAGAAAAATTATAAAAATAGTGGAAAGAAACACATCTAAAAGAAGCTGTCTTTTCAAAGATCACCTGTTCTAATGTATCCACCTCATACGCAGTTCTCTAGACGTCAGCACTATTAAAACCACTCAACAAATTTTTAACCTACAATTTTGTCATCAACAGAAAAAAAAAAATTAAACCCCTTCTTTTCCTTTAGAGTGTGAAAACAATATTGTATTATTATAGTACTGCTCAAAGAAAGTCAGTGGAGACCACAAACATGACCAGCTCTTTACAGACTTCTATTCCCATCCATGATTTTTGTTGAAAGCAATTTTATCTTAAATTAAAACCTTGATCCTCTTTCCCCTTTCATTTCTCCAATTTGAGCTAAAGAAAATGGAGTACCACCAAGGAAAAATAATAGCAGTATTCTATAATAAGAAATAATGTCCTTTGTGAATAATCCCAGAATACCAGAGTGTCCACAAACTCTGACAAACACTTATAGCAGAATGGTTACTGACAAGCCTCATGTGGTATCTGAACAAATAATCTGCTTTTAATCCTATCAGGAAATTTAAAAAATAAAAAATTCCAGGTATGGCATGATTCTGTGCATTTTAAATACTGAGTGTTGAGTGACTTCAGCTCCTGAATCATTCCTTTATGGACAACTTTCAGATATGCTTCACTTAGATACATGTTCTGACTTACAGCATCACAGGATGGGTCAGACTGGAAGGGACAACAGAGTCTGTTCCCACGTTCTTGCTCAAGCAAGGTCATCCCAGAACAAACCCCACAGGATTGTGTCCAGATGATTCTTGAATATCTCCACTGAAGGAGATTCCACAACCTCTCTGCTCAACCTGTTCCAGTGTGTGGTCACTTGCACAGTAAAAAGTTCTTCCTCATGAGCAGATGGGACTTGCTGTGCACCAGTTTCTGCCCATTGCCTCTTGTCCTATTACCTGTCACCACTGAGAAAAGCCTGGCTTCATTCCCTTGACAGCTTCCCTTTAGATTTTAATGAGGCCCCCTCTCAGTCACTGCACTTACAGTAAGTGTATATGTCATGTCTCTTCAAAGAAAGAGGTGAAAGCATTCATGTTTGGGAGAGTAATTTATTTCCCTGACCCATTCTTCTACTTACACATTTTCATCTGAGAGTTTTGGCTGAAGCTTGAATGGTGAGCATATGCAAGACATGCTTTCATATGAAATACTGTTGATATAACCTCAAACTCATTGTAATTTTTGCTTCTTGTTTTCATAAGACTGTTTTTTTGGCTCCTTGCCCAACCTAAAGAGGCAGGAAATGGGAGTATCAAAGATCTGACATTCCTTCTTGTGAAAGGAAGGGAGAGAATGAATTCTACTTAATTTTTCTGAGCACAACAACGTTCTCTCACTATTTTTCTACTACTTTTGTGCAATTCCATTATATTTCAGCCATCTTCTTCAGCGACCTGTTTGGCTCTTGTGAACATTTCTAATCAGATAATGATGAAGGGGTGGGAGCACCTTCTTCTGCATCAGGTCTGAAAGCACAGTGACAGTTTGAGTGTGTGGCAGTGCTTTCAGCGTCCTATAAGCAAGATCATGAACAGTCTCAGTTCTTTACAGATGGAATAATACTGCTTAAGTGCCCTAGTTATGCTTCAGCATAACCTTCTTTTATTTACCTAGCTTTTACATCTCCTGCAAATGAGAGCCAAGTCTTGTTCTGGCACCTCATGAAGTTGTCCCCACTTCCTTAAAGGTTTCAGAAAAGTCTTTGCTGCTGTTAAAAGCCCAACCATATGGGATTTTCTAGCCTGAAAATCTCATGCTTTAGGGTTATCATGCTCCCATGGCTCCAGTCCTTGGAGATGGGTCTTTGCTGGGAGTGGAAAGTACATTATTTAGGCCCAGTAATGAGTTGCCCATGCAGATCAGCAGCTAAACTCACATAAACGAATGTAGCTACATCCAGCTGCTGTTCTTAAGAATGAAACACAATTTTGGAGACAGTAAAATTCTCTTCCACATTCTTACCTGAGATCAATGGTACATACAGCATAGAAGTGGCCTGGACCACAGATTATCCAAACACAGCTGTTCAAAATATGGCAGGTGATTTTAAGGTGTTTGGTCTCCATGTCTCTCAAATCAGGTGGTTGGTCACCAAATGACAACAAAACTGATAAGTAAGGGATTAATCCTAAAATCTACAGTGTGAGTTTTTTTGAGGACTGTACTGTCTGCTTTCTCTGTTCCTTTATGACAGATAAGGAATTGGATTCAGCCAATGCAAAGTTGCCTTAACCTTCAACTCTGAATCTCCATCAAGTAGTTTTTCTGAAAGTCAGCAAGTCTGAATTAAGTGAAATATGCATGATTTTAGTAGTGTGTCCTTTGGGCCTTAATTTTTTTACTTCCCCTTTAGATGTGTGGCTTGGTCCCTCACTTCCATTTGAGCTTTTATTTAGCACTATGTGGTCATTCTATTCTGGATTTTCATAATTAAACTGTCGTTATAAAATTACTTTTGAAAATATAACTTTGCATAATTTTTCCATGAGGCCACTGCTGATTTCTGTAGTCATATTCCCATCTTGGTCAAGTCCAGCTGAGCTGTATAGGGGCTGACTTGGCATATTTGGCTAACAGTTCCTTTATTAGTATTTATTTTTTTGTCCTGCTACTAACTATAAGTGTATAATTTGCATGTACATAAAGATCTCTTGCAAAAGCACTGCTCAAAGAAGATTTTGAAAATACTTTACCTCTGCCCTGCAGAAATTGCACTGGCTTGCATTTTTCAAACGTTTTTTACTGATTCCCTTGTGACAGATGTAATGCACATACTGGAGCCAAGTATTTACAGCCATCTCCTTTCCCTCCTTTTTGGCTTGTGCACACACCCCTGAGGAGTGTGCACACAAAGCTCAAGGAAGCCATTAGCTTAGGCTTTAGTGAATACACAGAGCATGAGATTTACAGAAAGAAAGAGATTTACAGAATTTACCAGAAAAAATCATTGCTCAGTTCCAGATTACAATGTTGTTCTGGTTGTAGTCTAGAGGTTAAAGCAGGAAAGTGGCATTCCAGAGACCAGCCTTCTCTCCCAAAAATGCCATGTCTGAAAGTTCCTATGCCTCAGTTGACACTTTGTAAAGTGTAACTATAATTCATCTCACCCCATGTACTGTTGGTTCTTCTGGTACTCTTTGGGACCTAAAAAAAATGTTAGGGAACTTATTGCAGTAGCATATAGCAGGAAAAGGAGTGAACTACAATGTACTGCAAAACTGGGAAAACAAAGGGAAGGATACTCAAAAACAATGGGAAAGCAAAGCTCTGTAAGAAAGATTAATCTTTATGAAGAGCATTAAGAGATATTATAAAAACCACTCTTCTTATTTCTGTCACTGGTCAGAGCCCAGATTTTCCAAGACATGAACATGATACTCATCTCCTTTGGTCTCCCCCAGAGCCCCCAGACTGTAACTCAAAGTTAAATTCCCAAAAGACAGAGACACATTACTTCCTCAAAAGATATGTATTTAAATGCATGCATATATATGTATAAATTTTCTGTGGATAGCAGGACATTAATTCTTTTTATTCTCATTAGCCCCTTCTCCTGAGCCAGTGTGACCTTGCATGAGCAGCTGAGATCTGCTCTTCTGGGACTTCAAGTTTCAGCACAAGGTGAGGATCCTTTTCTCCACTTCTACCCTTTCATTGAAAAGATTCCTGTTGTAGCACAACACCAGTGCTCAGAGGAAGCCCACAGATGGGAGCAGAGCAAGGGGAAGGAGAGAAGGGAGCCTCTCTTCTAGCACCTTCTGTCCCTGCTACTGGAGCATTGAGTCTAAAAAGGGAGCATCATTCCAGCCACTCCTAGAAAAAAAGAATCAGGGTCAAGTTTGTTCATGGTTACTGATGTGGATACCATGAAATCACAATACAGTTTATGTCTCCTCATTTTAACTTAGTCTAACATGGCATGCATTTGAAAATGTGGTAGAGCAAACAGCATTTTACCTGATTGCAGTTGCTATAAGAAACACCTTTTATTTCAGGCATACCTTCATGATGGATTAATCAGGTATAAAATAGAGACATCTTGCTAAATTCTAATCTTTCCATGCTCAGACTGGTTGTCTCAGCTCCTAGGTAATGGGCATGTGGAACTGCATGACTTTGGCTTTAGGCAAAGTACCCTTTAAAGGACTACTATATCAAGTTCCCAAGAACTGCTGTCCTCTGCCTCTCCTCTAAATGTCTTTGAGACCTTTCAAGGGTTCTGCTCTTTTCTCATGAGCACAAAGGCTTGCAAGAAGTCCATCTTCTTTCTTTAGGCTCAGGGAAATCCCCAGCACTGAAGAATAAGGATGTGAGTTTATTGTGTGATTTATATTATGTCAAGAAGTTCAGACTCAAGCAATATCCTGTAATTCATAGATAACAGGCATTGAATTCCAAGTAATGTCTTCTGCTTAATGTATAATGTCTGGTTCCTGAGCTCTGCCTCTGCACTTAGTGAATGATGATGTAGTCTGCTCTGTTTTGCTGACCTCACACTCCCTACATTGAGTAGGACAAGAAGCAGTGAGGATTTCCTGGAGTTTCAGTAATAAATGTCATTCAACCTTACACAAATAATTTCTACAGCAGTGGATCTCTCTCTCTTACTCTCCACACTTGCATGCAGACTAAGATTAAAGATCAAATGGAAAATTATTTTGAGTAAATACACCTGTTTTTCCAGACATGGAAAGTGTTAAAGTGCTGAGCACTCTGATGTCAGAGGGAAATGTTCTGCAACACAGCGACAGCTGGATGCAGGAAGAGCTACAATCTGAAGCTCCGGAGTGGCAGGAATCTGAGCCAGTGCCATGGAAACAGGCATCAGTACCTGTCAGGAGCTGGGAAGGCGCAGCATTCGTGGTTTGTATTACTGCTGCACATTTGTGTCACGGATGTTGAAGCCACACTGCACTTTACATTACAAAGACACGCTCCTGGTAAAGAAGTGCTCTTGAGCAGACTTTGACAATGAAGGTTGTAAAAACAGATTCCCCTCTAAATATTCAAATTGTATTTTAAACAGACCTATTAATGCCCTTAAATATAAAATAAACCTGTAACTGCAGGGATTTGTGGAAGGAAAAAATCCTAATCACTATTTCCTAACTGGTAAGCAATTAGCCAATTATGCTACAGGACTTTTGAAGCATGTTAAATTGACTAAAAAGCAAAGCTGATTTGTAAACAAAATGGCTGGATCCAGTTAGGAAAGGAAAATTGGCAGCAGCTGGGAGGCTGTCAGCAGACAGACATGTCATGAGGAGGCTGTTTAGAGCAGTGATAGTTTAGCAGCTTGTCATGTTAGGCATGAGCCTACTATAACGATTTAAAAATGTGACTATATATGTATATTTATTTATTTAATGTACCTTGTCTATATATTTTATAGAGTAATATAGAGATAAAATATCTATGCATACAATATAGATATATGTAATATATGTATTTAATTTTTCCTGGTATTTTAAATCAGATAAAATAAATTATTTAATCAAAATTCTGGTCTAAATATCACATTTGAAAATACTGTGACATACAAGGTATTGTTTGAAAGCATGTCTCCCTCTTCACAAATGCTATATTACAATGCTTGAGAGGAGCACACTGCAACCCCATACTCTTGTACTCTCAGAGCTCTAGTGGTGTAGAGAATAATTTGTCTGCATGCCACTCTTTTTCTTGCTATTGGGTTTGCAATCCCTCTGCAGCAGAAGATAAGCACATATGTTTTCAGTAAGAAAGAATATTGACACAATCTCAATGTCCAGCAAAACCATCCAATTAATGAAAAAAGCATGTTCATCTTAAGGGAATTTCAGAAAAGAGCCACTGTTACTTTAGCATTTTCAAGTGACAGGGGGTCACATTCTTCTGTGGTACAAAACAGCAATGATGTAAAGTGTTTAATGGTAAACCGTGAGTCAGATCTGATAATTCAGATGACAACAGTGGCCTAAGTATGGGAAACATCACAGAAAATCCCATTATGAAGCTACAGTCAATTGTGAGTCTTTGCTGCAGGAGGGGAATTAAATCTGATGAATTTCAAGAAAAGTCTCTTGTCTTCTTTGCCCCTGTTGCAGCAAACAGCTTTTCACTCTGGTCTCCCCCTCGCTGAGAACCAGAACTAAAGGAAAAAATCTCTTTCGAAACATAGTGGAAAGAAAAATATTGAGACAAAGCCTGAAAGTTTTCCTGAGAATTACTGAGGTAAAGCCATTTCAACACCACTGAAAGTCGTCTGCATGTGAGGAGCTAGGTCCTCTTCTAAGTGTCCTCATTCATCTGCTTAACTCAATGAAGAGGTGGAGTCATTCACTTCTGGTGAAGTCAAAGGAAACATTAGGAGAATAGAGAGGGTTGTTTGAACGATGAATGAAGGATTCAAAGCCTGCCTTAATAAAATTGCTATTACTGTTCCACATTTATTAATTTCTGTTGAGACAAATCAATCTATGCAGGAAAAAAATAAATATATATAAAAATATAAATGCTGTGGATGCATCTCAACACCCTGGGTAAAAGATGTATAATATGTAGATATTTACTACCCATATTTGTCCTGATGTTCTAATTGCTTCTTTTAAACTTTTCACCCAGAACTTTCTAGTGAAATCCTTGTCGGATGAGCAATCAATCTCTAATCAAGGTTCCCTGACAGTAGATCTTTAAATGTAAATATTTGCACCTGTCTTATTTGTGTAATATGACCAAAATGATCTCAGTCAAAATCCCAGCTTAGTTGCTTAACAGATTCACACCCATTTGATGAATTGAGACCCTTGTAGGTCTCCACATCTACTTCATTCACTCAGTGCATAATTTCTGTTTAGATAATATTTGACTGTATCCAAATAAAGTTTTTGTTTATTCAGGAATCCCCTTTTAGACCATCCAGGAACACTCTCCAAATTACCTTCAAATTCTCATTCTTCTGTAACAGAAAATGAGATGGGATCCATAGCTCCAAGTGGAATTGGTAGAAGGGACTGATGCTGGGAGGAAGAAAGGGATGTAGAACAAGACTGACTCCAGAGCAGTTTTTTTTGCACTGGGGGCTGGTAGGAGCTGCCTGGGCTGCCAGCTGAAGCACAGGCATCAGTGCCAGCTGCCCACAGCTTTACATGACACAGTTGGCACTGTTGATTTAAACAGACTGATGAATGTGACCTCCTGAATGAAGTGTTAGTAATTATACAGTATAGACAGAGAAGACTCACATTAAAGGCATTTCACAGCAGTTTCCTTTTTTATTTTTGTTTATCTGTTTGTTTTGAAGGGGAGAAGATTAACTAATTTTCAAATGAGTTCTCATTTATTAACACAAATACTCTGTAGATATTCCCTGTTGAGTGACCATGGCCCTGTATCTCCCATGCTAGTTCTTTCTGAGGGAAAAAAAAAAAAACAACCCGTTTTCAGAAGGATGTTAAAAGGATGAAGACCAAAGTGTGAGATATCAATATGCATTTTCCTTTGTTAAACTGTGATCACTGCATCTGTAAAAGTAAGGAGAAGACCTAGAGAGTCTAGTTGTCATTCATGGAAGATTTATTGTAGCATGATACTCCATCAACATCTCATTACTAAGCAGACTTTTGAACTCTCTTCAGATTTTAGTGGAATGAGATGCTCTTATGTAGCTGTTACTGGTGCTTGAAGAAACTATTTTTGAAGAACAACCAAGGAAAAGAGACCTCATAGACACAAGTCTCTCTGTCACTTCCACCCAAACAGTGATAAGGCAAAACTACACCTATTGTAAGTTCAAATGAAAAAGTCATTAAAGGAAATAAAGTCCTGTCATGTTCTTATGAACAATAACCCTGTGAGGAACTGAAAAATAGCCACAAAGAATCTGTTGCAATACTGAAAAGAGCTTGGATTAGCCATAGGAGCAAAAGGTAAGAGCATCCTCTTCTGAACATGTAATTTGCAGGAATTGTATCCAGTACATAAATTAGGTTATCATTTAGTGTTATTTAGATTCATACAACAATAAAAATAGAACATGATAATTAAGTCCTTCTATCTATACACTATAATTTATCATTAAGACAGTCTCCCAGAGATCTTTAGAAAAGTAGTAGCATAATAGGTAGTCATTAGAATGTATATTTCTAGCTTTGAGCTATTTTAGGCTCTCATTACCCTGGTATCTAGGAGCTTTTTAGGGTATTGAAAAAGGAGTTCCCTAGTGGACTTCATGTTGGCTCTTGCTCTCTCCTGCACTTGCCTGTAGAAGACTTTGCTTTGGCTAAAGAGGAGACAGTTAAATAAAGCTGTGTTAAACTTAATGTGTAGTCTGCATGGCTCCTTTTTTCCTTCTGAGGAATTTCAGTTGGCAGAAAAAAAAGTTTTAACCGCCTTTTTGCCTTCTCATTTGTAAAAAAGGAAATGTAACTCTCAGAAGATAAATAATTTAGTTAAAATGCCAGCAGTAGAATAGAGTCTGTGAGAGAGTAGGGCGTTTCAGAAACTGCACATTGCTCTCTGGTAGCCCAGAAGAGAAAAAAAGAAGTTGAAGGCTCCAAGCTAATTTTAATCAAGCTACATCATGAGATGATTGTAATGAGACTAAAAAGAACCTGGAAGAGTCAGAATATTTCTATATACTCTGATAATGCTGTTTTCATGCCATGACATCAAATACTGAAGTGAAAGCAACAGGCAAATCATAGAAGATTAAAAGTAAGAGCAAACAACGAACAAAAATAGAAAAAAAAGTTATTTCATATAGCTGACTGTACAATTAAGTCTATTCATTCACAGAAACAAATTAAACAGAGAAAAATATTTTTAAAAAGAAAACATCTTAAAGGGATGTAAAGTTTTCCATATCTGCTCTTTTCTTTTAATTTTGCCTTTTCCATGTTGGTGATATTACTGAGGAATCTGACTAAGATCAAATATCTTTCTGGTATATTTTTATATCTCTACATCTAGTTATCTCAGAGATCCTTTTTCATACAATGTTCATATTGTACCTAAAAATACCTTGGGTTTTGTTTTCAAAATCGTAATCCTTGCCTGATATAAACCAGAAAAATTTCACTTGATATTTTTAGATCTATGGTGATCTAAATCAGTTAAAGATCTTTTTATAGCAGAAACTTTATTTGCTCTCTGTACTGGCTAGGGTTTTGCCTGGGATTTTGCTGTTGTTGTTGTTTTTGTTATGTTTTTCCTGTTTTGAATCTCTGCCTTTTGACATGTTCATAGCAGGAAACTTTTGCCTAAGTGTGCAGAAAGTTTCTTATGGGTTGAAAATTGCTACTTTCCCCATTATATATCTTAATCTGAAAATTTATGACAGGTTTTACTTCATCACTCTTCCATGTTTGATCCAAGGGAAGAGATGTATTTTTTCTGCACTGTGTGTTCATAAGCAATCAGTGATGCAGTTTGGCTCAAGTCACTGATGGCTCAAACCACTGATGGCCTTGAGATCAGTAATGTGTCCTTAAAAGAAATTACTCCATGCTATTGGGATTGCAACACCAAAACACAAGTTCATGGCAGTCTCTTTAAGTTCAAGTTGGGTTTCTACACATAACAGAGCTCCTGTTATTCTTGTCTCAGAGGCTTGGCTTAGAGTGAGAGATTAGATGGAGAGAAGTAGCTGTACTGGTGATATTTGGCAAACACAGAAATTTTCAGTACTGGCAAAATAACACTTTATTCCCAGGGTCTGGCAGATTCACCT
Source organism: Toxostoma redivivum (assembly GCA_013397375.1). Lineage (NCBI taxonomy): Eukaryota > Metazoa > Chordata > Aves > Passeriformes > Mimidae > Toxostoma > Toxostoma redivivum. Next base: position 3,404,296 of record VXBI01010137.1, on the reverse strand, counting down.
GTCTAAACTGTGGTTGATGTCTTCCGTTAGCAGCCGACAGAATAATTATTTTCTTTGGATTTCAGAAGCCTAAAGTTGCAGGCGTTTTGGCAGAGCAGGTCATTGTTCAGACTGCTGGTCAGAGTAGTTCACTTCCAAATGTTTCTGGCACACTTCTGTTTCTCTTCAGCTTGTTTTGTTTTCCTTCTTTTGTTGTCTCTCACTCTTCAGTCCCTATTTACCAGCATATAGGCCATCCTATTTCTCTTCAATGATTTCTTATAGACATTTCTTATAAGTATTTTACTTATGATTATTCCCTCCAGTGGTTGGCTTTTAACTACAATGAGAAAAACAGCCAGTTTTCAGTGATTATTTTGATTTTTTTTTCAGTGAATATTTTGAGATTTTGTCAGAATAAAGTAATATTTTCTAATACTGATGAATAAAAAAAATAGAAAAAAAATTTTGACTTCCACAAAATTTTAAATTGTTCCATTAAAAATATGGAAAATAAGAGAAGTAAATTTGAACATTTCAAATGAAGAGCCTGTCTCTGCTGTGCTTTTCATGACAATGTGTCAGTAATATTTCAGTCAGCTTAGGATCCTGAAGCCCTGGTCACTCACTGCCCGTATGGGGAACATGCTGAGGGTCTTCTCTACCCTGGAGGTTCGCTTGCCATGGAAACAGGGATGTGCAAGGCATTGGGAGGAGGGAGGATGTTATACACTCAAGAAACATGAAAGTGGATTTTTCCACAGTGATTTATTCATCTCTGCATCAGTGGGATGTGGATGCTCCCATGTCCTTAGCTGCAGCCACCAAAGGAACAGCAGCCACTGGATTCCCATACTGAGATGACTTACAGCTGAGGGAGTAAAGGGCTTTTAGCCCACCACTTTTCCCTTAGACCGTACCGAGACTATCTCTCTGTGTCTATTTTCAATTATCCAGACATACAGCTGTGCTTTACAAGAATGTTTCCTCCTTGGTGTGGGGAAAATCAAATACCTTCTCCAAAATAATTTCACAGACATAGCTGCCTCTACTGGTATAAAGAAATCTACATTTATTAATAATAAAACTGAAAATATAGGAAGGAATCAGGGAAAAAAATGTCTTTGCAAGAAAATTAAACTTCCACTTGCCATATAAGGCTATTTCAGTTGTCTGTGAAATACTTCCTTTTCTTCATACCTCCTATTTTAGCTTTAAATTTGATGCCCATGATAATTCTAAAGAATACAGTCCATCATAGTATACATCTATATACGGTGAGAATAAACAGTTTTTGGGATGCCATTTCTTTTAAACAGGTTATTCAATAGGTCACTGGACAAGGTATTTGTAGAATATAGAATGCATATATATATATTCTAATATATATAGAATATAGAGAATGTAGAAGATTGTATTTTATGTATGTAATGCTAGAAGCAAAAAAGGAAAGCCAGAGAATTAAACAGCTTTTATTTGTATTAACTTTCATTAAGTGGAAAATAATAACTATATATCAGCCAATAATTCTTGAGATAATCTAACAGGTACACAGATAATTAGGAGGTAAAGAAAAAAGTGCAAATAAACAAAAATGTTTAAGTTTACACACTATTTTACAATAAATCAAGCTACATAGAAACCTTTAGCTAGGCAAATTATTCATGTAATATTTCTGGAAATTAGTTTTGAAGTTAGCTACTCATTTTATATCTAATACTAGTCAAGGAGATAAATAATTACAAGCATATATCACCTGGGATGATCTGAATTATTTGGCCCCATTTGAGTGGAAATACTTTGACTGATAATAGGCAGATGTTTAAATATTCCTAGTGAGTTGAAAGGCATGAGACTGTTCCTTCCAACAGGATGTTACATCATTAGGAGCACAAACTTCTTTGAAAGTCGTTGACTCTAACTTTTGTAAAGGCCTTTGAAAGCTTTTTCTCCTGCTTCTCCTACAACTTTTTTTCTCTTCAGGCACTAAAACCCCAAAGTTCAGAATGGGTTTTAGAGGTGGGTGGTCACAGCCCAGTGGAGGAAGAGGGTAGTGGCAAAAGGCTAAGTTAAGTCACAGCATAAATTACATATGGAGAGTGAAGAGGTAAACCACATTCTCAGGCTAAGGCTGCCATAAGACTTTGAGCCTCACAACACTGCACAAACTGCTGGCTCACAAGAAGCAGAGGTGTAGGTCCTCAGCTGTGCTCAGGCTGGAGTGATTTGCCCTCATTTGGCAGCTTTCTAAAATATTCCTCTTAGAAAGGATAACACCATTGAGGCTTTGTGATTTATTTTTCACAGCGTTTAAGAGCTTTTAGCTGTGGCATCTGTGCTAATCACTGTATCTGTTAGCAAGATCCTGGAGTGTTTGTGCTATTGACAATGCACCTGTTTACACTCTTCATTCTCTAGTTCTGCTGACAGAAACCAGCCTAGATCCAGTAACCCAATTCTTCATGGGTCCTTTGTCAGTTTCTCCTGTTACAGTGCTAACATCGCTAGCAAAGAATAACCTCCTGTATAAGAGGGGTGGCATTGCTTATTTGAATAGAAGTCTAGCAGGTTCATCTGTGCCTCAAATGACAATCATAGCACGAGTTTCATCTAGTTGATACATTAGTTATATATTCCCTAAATAAGCATTTTAAACTCTATAATCTAGGTTCATGATTCTGAGTTTGCATTCATTTCTGCCTTGAATATCAATTAAACACTTTTATCTTACTTCCATGGGAGCAATAGAAGATACTTTAAAGTATTTAGAAACATAATATCAATCAAATGGAATGCCTGATTCTGTTTCATTGGTTATGTTATTAAGTCCCCCAGATCCCATGTAAAATGAATAGACAGGAACATGAATTAGCATCAGGTTAGAACAGTGTACCTGTTGCTCATTTACTATGGGTACTGACACACCTATTACAGCAATGGCAGTGTATTTTAGAGGCTTGACATTTCTTCAGCTGTCTTTAGGGGAAAAGGGAGAGACCCTTTTATGGTCTGGACTGAGTGCAGGATTAACTTTTCCTAAAGCTCTACTGACTGAAGTGCAGAAGTCAAAGCTTTGCCTGAAGAACTTTTCCAGCCTATGCCTACACACTTCTGTGAGTAGCTCCCCTACATAATGTGATAGAAGTAGTACTGATGTGGACTACTAAAAAATGTTTATTTTCCTTTCAAACACCCATGAACTTCAAAGTATGACGCAAGCAGGAATGGTGTTTGATTCTTGTGTCCCAGTGATGTAGATTATATAAGAAAGAAAACTTCAATTTATTTTACATTTTCCTTTGGGTTCTCTTTCCTCATTTAAAGATCAATATCTCCAGGGTGTCTCTAAAAATGTCCTTTGCAACTCTACTTTCTGATTTATTTACCAATTGTGAGGGATGATTTATAGCTCCCCCTGTTCCCACCACAGACATTCACAGGTAAAACTAGAACCTTTCTTGTGAAACACACTGAATTTAATTTCTTGATTCTGTTCAGCTTAACTGCTATTACAAATATTTCCATTCAGTTATTCTTAGTAGGTACTGGCACCTGTCTAATGAAGTTACATTTTCTTTTTCTCTTTTAGGAATTGGCACAGGGAAAAAAACCTCAACTTTTTATCTAATTGGCCTTTACAGGATAAGAGCAGTTCTGTTATGCTGGCCTTAGCAGTATCTCACTAAACCTATGTCGTTGGCAATGAAATTTGTCTTAGAACTTGGATGTATTTTAAACTACCACTGAAAAGGAAAAATAGAAAGAAGTAAACTAAAGGTCTTGCAACTCAGATTATAAAATGCTCTGTTCATTGCATAGCAGAAACATCTGAATTGTGCCCTGATCACCTGTCCTGCTACTTGATTTATTTACTGAGTTGAGGAAAGACAGGAGTCTGAAGTGACTGTGTACATGTATGTGTGCTTTTGTATGTTTTTATGCACAAGCATACAGATATTTATGTGTGTAACTCTCAATCTCTCCCATGACTGCCAGAGAATTTCCTGCAAAATACTTCCCTTAGAAAGGAACAAAGACTATTTAGGCTCAATGTCTATTTTTACCCAAGACAAATCCCTAGTTTTTTCTCTTCTTCTTTACCACTGAAACTATGTCACCTTCTGACATCACAGGGAACACGAGGATATAAATGGAATCTCAGGTACCCACCCTTAGTCTCCTGCAGGGTACTACTAGAAACTAGATTTTATTTCAGGTAGGAACACAGTAACATGTAACTACCCCGTTTTTATTTTTCCTAGATTGTCTGAACTCAATGCCATGAACTTCCCTATGACCAAAAAATCATAAGGCACTGCATTGCCTTTACAGAAGTAGCTCATGATGATGAGTAGCTGCCAAATGCTGTGAAACACAGATAGAGCAGCCCATGCTCCAGGTCAAATTGACCTGGAGGGCCAGTTACCTTATGAACATAAGCATAGGAGTGAGTTGAACATGTGAGAAATTCCACACAGCTCAGGAGCTGTTGTGTGACCCCTCCTGTCTCATGCAACAGACGGGACTAGTCACAAAAAATGTTTTAAAGCAAGTGTCAAGTCACTTCTATTAAAAGGAACATACCAAAAAAACCCAAACCAAAACAAAACAATATTATATAATCAACCAACATAAAAAAGACCCCAACCAAATATAGCCGCATTATTGATCAAAATTTTTTTGTGTTTTTTATGTCTTTAAAAACTGTTTATTTTAAAGTTTTGTTATCATTTGTATTTTAGACATACTTTCTGAGCAGCATAGTTTTCTTTTCATAGCTCCTAACCTTGCCAAGGAAAAGAAGAAATCCTAAGCATTCAATGTGATTCAATCCTTCTGTGTATCTAAATTATTGCTTTCATGGAAACAGAAGTATCCAATTTTTTCTGTTCCTGAGCACACATACCTAATTGGCTAAGAGGGTACATTGAAATTCCTTTGGGAGACTTTTATATGGAAAAAGAACAACCCTTCAACACATGCAGAAACTAAATTGGAAGCAATCTATAGTTGAATATTTGAAAAGTTTCCAAGCCTTTTATTCTTGGCATAGAACTTTTTAACTGTGAATTCTGCTTATATCCAGTATGGTTCCTCTGGACACAGCTATACAACTATTTGAACCATATCTGAGAGCAAGTTTTATCCTGAAAACATTGAGTATTCAGAATGTTAGCATCCCATTGCCGGCATTTTTTTTCTCTTGACTCTTGAAATTGCAAGACATCCTGCCATCAGAAGATAATCACGTTCCTTGATGAACTTGGGGGCAGGTGTGATGGCTCTGGCTCTGATTAAGTCAATTTCCTTCATGTGGATTGGATTTGTGATTAAAACAGTGCTGATTACACACAAGTGTCTTGTCAGTTTATGAGCAGTGCTTGCACAGCATCAAGGGTTTCCTACTCTTTGGGGGGTTTTGTCCCCATTCCGCCTCTATAGCGTGTAAAGTGGGGAGTTCACAAGAAGCTAGGAGGGGATGAAGCTAGTACAGCTGGCCTAAACTGACCAAAGGAATGCTTCATGTTAAATGGCATTGTGGTCAGCAAAAAAAGCTTGGGGAAAAGATGGACGTGGGGATCTTCATGGTCATGGTATTTGTTTTTCCAAGTAATCACTGCATGTGCTGAGGCCTTGCTTCTGGGAGAAGAGGCTAGACATCTGCCTGCCAACAGGAAACAGTGAATAAGTTCCTTGTTTTGCTTTCCTTGCACACACAGCTTCACTTCACATATTAAACTGTCTTTATCTTGATCCATCCTGTCTTTACATTTCTGATTCCCTCTCCCATCTTGCCAGGAGCAAGCAGCTGTGTTGGTGCCTGGCTCTTGTCTTGGTCAACCTACCACAGCAGGTTAAATTGAAGCAGCTGAAAGCCTACAGAAAGGAATAAATTCACTCTTGAGAGTAGGTGCATAAGATGCAATCCAGCTTTAGTATATTTGAATCACTTTTTAGGGCAAAATTAAAAAGACACAACACAGACAGACCTCTGTGTTACTGGGAGAGCAATGTAGAGAGGACCAATACCATAAAGTTCAGCCATCAGTGATTTTATCTCACATGGCTGACTTCTCTTGGAAGGCAAGAACTCATGCTGCCAGGAACTCAGCAAACCTACACATTTCAACTGAGATATTAGTTTTTTCTCTTGTCTCTGAAATGCATGAAAATGTGGACAAAATACTGCAAGGATACTAAGCTTGTCAGACAAAACCTGAGGGGAAGATGTGGAACTAGCAATGCACATAGCTTTCTAGTTATGCTGATAAAGTCAGTGCTGGAGGAAGAAAAGAAAAAAGTTGGGGTTTTTTTTTGTTTGGTTTTTTGGGGTTTTTTTGGTTTTTTTTTTACGGGGCAGTAGGGCAATTAGGGAATCACTATGTGAAATGCTTCAAAGCCAGCCACCCTGGAAGTAGTACTGCTACAATAAACACTTTGGCTTTCTTGGGTACAATAGAATAAACTCACACTCCATAGTTAAATGACAGGGCTTCAATAAACCACAAACCACACAAGATTCGCCTGCACAGGAATTTCAGGCATACAGTGCAAATCAGAACAATCCCTGCTCTCTAATCAGTGCAGGAGCATAAACTGCTCCTCTGGTGTAAAACGTTTCCTTGGCTTATGTAGGAAAGCCCCTACCTCTCACCCTTGCCACTGGTTTTCAAATGGAAGCGAAAAAAACTCTTACTGATAAGTGCAAATAGTTGAAAGAATGCCACAGAGATTTAAATGTTAAAACAAATCTCCTCTATTGATGCAGGAAGGCTAGGTGTTCATGGGCTGAGTGATTGAGCCAAGGGAATTGTATTTAAACCTAACAACATAATTATAACTTTCCTAATTATTTTCCTCCCATGTAGATATACACTAGAAGAGTACAGGAACCAAAGGCAAAAAGGGCTGGAGGTAATTAATACTACAAGTGCAAAATGTAGTCAGCAATATCATACTTTCTAATGGTGCCTTCCTTATAGACAGTAACAACAACACTGCACAAATGGCATTCCTGAAAATGTTCCTGTAATGACCCTTTGAGGAGCAATACAGAAATGTTATGAGAACCTGGAAGGCTATTTCTTGACCCTTTTTTATCTCAGAATTTCTGAGAGTCCTATTCTAGCTTTAATTTCATGCATTTAATTTTTGTAGCAGTCCAGTCCAGCAATCCTTTGGGATGATTTCAGCTGCAGATAGAAGCAGAAGGAGGGACTAGCACAAAAGTTTCTTCGGTGCCAGCATTGGTAGCATACTAAATAGAAAATCTCATTATTGGTCTTACAGCTTGTAAAAAGTCATGCTGCTCAGATCTGCCATACTCCCAACCAAAATTAAAAGAACTATTGTCCTTTACAAAGTTTTATTTTCTGCAAGAAAGAAATTATGGCAAAAGATTTCTTGCTTGGAGGTCAGTTGTGGGTAGATATAATGAAATAATAACTGTGCACTTTCAGTAGTTCCAAAGGACAGTCTGGCTACTAGCCAAAATGAGATCTAAATTTTACATCATGTGTTGCTGCTGCCTTATGATTCTGGACAAAATGTCTTTGTTTTACTCTCATTTCTCCATCAAGAGAATAGGCTTGTTCTCACACCATGCAAAATCAGTTTTTTTGTTTTATGGTTATACAGGAAAAGCAAAGAAACCCTTATTTCTTCCCCAAACAAATTCCTCATCTTCCAAGCATAGTCTGGCTCTGTATTGAGCTATAAAAGAGAGACAGGTGAGATTTCTGCTAGTAGAAAGGCCACAGAGAAGGCTCACCTACCATTAACCAGTGGCAAGGGTCCCTGGCTTCTGTTTGGGCAAAGTATCAGCAAATGAGATGCCAGCAGTTTTATCATACAGCCATAGCTGGAAAAGAAGGTTGGATTGCTGACTCAATGTCTGCCTTTCCTGGAGTGGACATCTTCATGTAAAGTATAATTTTATAAATTTTTAGAGGAGTACTTTTGCTGTGGATGTTTTTGAGAAAACTGGGGAATTAGTGAGGAGAGTTAGCTTGGTGATACTTCTTAATATAACACACACCTGCTAAGCCCAGAAATGTTTGCTGTCAGTGAGGCAACAACTAAACAGTTGAGATAAAGTTGAGTAGTGCTTAAATGCCAGTAATATACAGTCCATAGATGATGGGAAGAGTTTCTTCTTGGTAGCACGTTGTGAGCAGCATGCTCACATTAGCAAAACCCAGTAGGTCACATGTCAAACTCTTTCTGGACCCAGACAGATGCAGCAGACTGAAAAGGAGCTGCAGTTTTGCCATACAGAAGTTCAGCATGGTAATGCTAGAAAGGTTTATCCATAAATTAGTAATGCAGAGTTTTGATATGCCTCAGATAAAAAGAGTCATGACTTTGGCCAAATCTAGATAAATAGAGACAATGCTATATAAGAACTGGTCTCCTCTGTCCCAGCCACTGCCTTCTGAGTGCTAACCCTGCAGAACCAGTGCAGCTGAATTGCAAAAGCTGCAGTTAGATACACCAGACTTCTCCCAATGTAATTCCTCATCTGTGTTTCAAGACAGGCTGAGGAGCAGGCACAGGAGGGGCCAGGTGGAGTGAGTTACACCTTTCCAAGGAGTCCCACAAGTCAAAGGGGCTGTGACTCAGTCACCATCCCAGCATCTGTCTGAATGCTGAGCTCCATCTCCTGCATCTCTGAAGTGACCAGGCAGCATTACATACATGTATCCCATATATATATATACACACGTATATATAGATATATACACTGCAACACTAGATGGTCCTTAAGTGTCCAGTACCCTCACTACAAAACACATCAAGGAATAATCTTGCAACTTACTAGGATCTGGTTTTGTACTTTACAAACTCCATAGCAGGTGATAACAGTAAAGCAGGCTGCATATGGCAAGCCTCAGATTTCACCTCATACAGGGCAACTTCCCAAAGGCTTCCTGGACACCTCTCTTGTTCACTTGGGATACCAATGGGGCTCCAGATTGATGGAAAATGAAATTTGGAGCTAGTGAAGCACATAATCCTGACATGGAGGTGGAAAAAATGGCTTAAATCTCTGCAGTTTCTTTGTTGAACATTTCATGAGGGGAGATGTTAAATACCTCACAGTGTTTTGTATTGGAAGTGGAAAACTACTGTTATTCTGTTCCAGCTCAGTTTCTTGAAAGCTAGCATGCCACACCTTAGGGTTATTGTTCAGACTTGCTAAAGAAAGGCTCCATTCTCTCCTCTCCCCCATGAAAATATAAGTTGTCTCTGCTTGAAAATCATCAATACTGTGCATCAAAGGATTTACCCCAGCTGCCTCAAATCCAACTCCAGTGAGAAGCCTGGTGCTGCTATGTTAACAAAAACGGAGCTGTAGTCAGTTTAAGGCTTTTCAGCTGTGTAAGCAAAACTGAATACTGTTGCCTCAAAGGTGAGGACAAAATAACTTTCCAGGTCAGAGTCAACATGGTCCCTTCCCTTCCTCCACTACCCTCATATTCCCCAGTCCCAGCAGAACTCTCAAGAGCCCTGGCCAGCTGAGAGAGCAGTGGTCCTTTGGCTGCCTTTCCAGGCTGGGGCTGGACCTGGGGCTGCTCTCTGCACCCCAACAAAGTGCTGTGCTCAGCACTGATGCCGATGCTGAGCACTGATGCTCGGGTCCCACCTGCCCAGGATGGGGCCATGGCCTCACCCTGCATCCTGCCACCCCCGAGGGAGCCCCAGCCATGCACTCGTAGCAGTAAAGCAGGGAGCAAACTCTGCACTCTCCCATTTAATGGGTGTTATGGAGAAGCTCAATCCAGACACACTATTTACAGAGGGTTTAGAATAACCAGTGTTGTGTGTTGCACAGAGATTGGCCCTATGAGACCTTTCTCTAGGAAAGAAGCTGCCCTTTAGGACTTCTATATCTCAGAAATTATGCTAAGCAAAGCAAGGTCATTTGTGAGTCCTTGAGAATACAACATGCAATTCCTATTCATCAGAGAATGTTGCTAGTTAAACTTTATATATTTTGTGTTCGTATGTGAATCTATACATGCGTGCATTCCTGAGTATGAATAACATGTATAGCAAATTCATATTTCCTGTTAAAATTTTCAGTCAAATAAAAATACCAGTAAAATATAATAAAAATGAAATACTCAAAATTACATTAGATTCTTAATTATTTTTAATGACCTGAGTGTTTTATTTGAAGAGTTTTAAATTTGAAATATATTTTGTTATATTTTTGCATATAATCATGAGAATGCAAGGAGAGGTATTTTTATTAGGTTCTGCTTTCAAAAATATATTCTTTTCTGCTTTCTAATTGCATGCATATAAAAAAGGAAGAAGGAAATAAGTTCTAATTATATAGAACAACTTTCTTTTTAATTGAGAGTGGAAGAGAAATTCATTCATGGTGCTATAAAATATATGTGAGGCAATTATATCATCAGGATTTCTTTTTGTGTATAAGTTATGCGCTATGGTAATGGAGCAATTATGATATCATGACTTTTTGTTGTTAATTAGAAAATTAGTCTACTGTTTGCATAATTGCAAAGAGATTCTCTTTTATTGGATCTTTTTATAATAAGTATTAGAAGTAATTATAAGCAAGAGAATGAAAAAAATAGCTTATTTGCAAAATAAAAAAGGAATAGTGATGTTTTGCTACTATAACAGCTTGAGTTACTTACCATATAAGATGCAGAAAATACCTCTTATGTAATGGTTTCAAATTCAGATTATATTTGAAAAGCACAGAAAAAAATCATTTTATGCTTTAATTATAGAAAGGCTTGATGGTTTAAATTACACATGAGGTTCAGTGCAAAACTAGGAAGGACAGGAAAAGCAGCTAATTATTCAGACCAAAGGCTAATATCCCCATTAGCAGCAGACAAGGTAGGAATTCAGAAAGGCCTTAAACATGATGTTGATGTTCAAACTTTTTGAAACTGGATAATACAGATGTAAAGTAGTTAAATGAGATGATGTGAGAGTTTGAAAGCATGTAATCTCTTACACTGAGTCTGAGCATGATGAAAGTGGGACCCAGTTATATCCACACTCTGGCACAGCTCCTTGGACATCTGTAAGAGCTGGACCTTGGGAGAGTATTCACTCTCTGAGAAAGAAAAGGCAACAGATATGAGTCAACCACTACATTTATAATGTGTTATTGGTCAGTGATTCTAGGTGGTTAAGGCAGAAAGGAAAACAAAGACTGCCTTTTCGATTTTCTGAGTCTCTTGCTCCTTTTGTTGTTGACAGTCTTGCACAAAATCTTTGCATAATAAATTATCAGAATATAATGTAGTAGTCTTTGCTCTCCTTTTTTTTTTTGCATAACTTACAAGTGGAATCCAGACAAAATCCTTATTTATGGAGAGATGCAAGACTACTAAAACTGGGGAAATTCTTGCTTTCCTTCATTGCTTGTTTATAATTTGATGGGAAAAAATCAGTTTATTATGCCTGATTCTCATGAAATTTTGTTCTAGACGAGCAGTTGATCTCTGAATAAAAAAAGGAATTAACTTGATCTAAGCTGAATATCTCTAACATTAGTAATTTTTCTTGTATTTTTGGTGTCATTAATGAATATTTACAGATGTTCGGCCAAGAGTACATAGCCTCATATTTCTAGTGATATTTTAAGATTCAACCTTATGAAAACTTTCAAGTGGACATCCTACTTATCAAAACAACCATTTCAAATTGATGGTTTATGGTAGTGAGAGCCATGGCCACTGCTTACATATTTTCTGTTTAAGTCCTCAAACCAAAATAAGTAATTGGTTGCAATAGTACAATCTTTTGATAAAGATTTTTCCACATTTTGATACCAAATCAAGAAATTAAGCTCTTATATCTACTTAAGAAAAAGTGTTTCTTGTATAAAATGAGTTTGTTTTGAGCAGTCTTTCCATATCAAAATATGAAAACTCAATGTCACATTAGGCAGAATTAGCTGTTTAAACAGCCTCATTAAATAAGAATCTGTTCCAGCTTACTGAGTCTTTGCTCTCACATTTTGTTTTCTTTAGGAGAAAACTACATCAGACTTTGTTGTATCTCATTTAATTTGCCATTTTAAAAATATGGGGTTTTTTTCTATGTTGAAACTGTTCTATGAAAGAATTGCATGGCTTCCTTTTTCTACTTGTCCTTATCTTGAAGCAGGATGTATTTACACCACTCACAGCCCATATAGCCCTCAGGGCAGCATTTCAGGAGCCAGCCAGTAGCTCAGCACAGGTGTGGAACATGGCTTAGTTTAGCCCCTGTGCTCTCTGGCTGCTGCACTGCAGTTAGATCCCTAAAGACACAAATGCTCCTCTTGACCTAAATGATCTTTCTTTTTGCGAGACGTAGTGTGGCAACTATAGGTCATTGCCCTGGAGTAGAGGCCCCTGTCTGGTCTATTTTGGAGGCCATTTGGATGATGAGAGACAGAAAGGTCAAGGCTATCTGTGTTCTGAGGGATATTTTGGTAAACCCACTGAAAATTGAGGAAACATTGGAAAATGTGTGTTTGGCTGCCAGAAAAATGATCCTGATTTCAGATCAACCTGGCTGCATAGTTTTAAGCTGGAGAAGGTCTCTGATAACAGGAAGTGTGTCAATCCCCTTCAGCAGATGTAGCACCTGGAGACTCCAGTCCTCAGGGGGAATCAACACCTCTGACCTTGGTGGGGAGAACTCAGACACCAGGCAGCACCCCCAGTTCACCTTGTGCTGCTCTTGTACTGCACCATTGTGCCTAAACCTGCAGGAACATAAACACATACATTGTGCTCCAGGAAGTTCCAGCCCCCGAGTCAAAAGATGATTTTTGACCCTCTGGCTCACTGAGGGGGAGGATACAGACCAAGAAGGTGAGATTGTTACACTTGGAAGGGATTCCCTTATAAAATTCTGAAACTTATGTTTGCTTTTCTTGCATGTACTGAAACTCTTCCTCCAGGATGAACAGAAGTTTTATGCAGAGCAGAGGAAAACTCATTTTCTTAAAGTGAGAAGCAATAGAATATAAATTCTAAATTCTTCTTAAACAACACTGTCTTCAAACTGCTGACCTCTATCACATATGCTTAGACAACATTCAGCAAAGTTTTACACCTGCATCATGAGATTTGCATATCTTTTGATTCCAGATGATAGTGTACGTCTATTTTTTGTGTGGAGGCTGCTATTATTTCTGTCATCTGGTTTTATAAAGCAACTTAACTTGTTTGCCTTCTTCCCTCATCTATTGGTAAAACAGAATTGTTCTTGCACCCATTGATTTAAGTGATTCCCATATCATAGCAATACTGTTTAAAAGATATTAGAATTGTTTAGAACTACATGAACGTTTGTGGGTTTAATACAAATGTGTACAGATCTGTCAACATATATATAAGATGTCTGTGTCTCCTAGGAGAAAAAAAAAAAGCGAAACAAAAAACCCATCCCAGTTTAAAGCACAATTAGTCTTTGAAATTAAACTCTTTATTAAAAAACACCGTAGGATTGAGTGTTTACTTTCAGTGATTCCATGGCACATATGTTCTCTTTATAAGCAATAAGATTTTCTTTCCCTAGCTGCCACCAATGAACTCAATGTGTTCTCTGAGCTCTTTTCTTTTCTTGCATCACTAACAATAAAGGGTCTCCAAACAAATTAGGCCACTGCTACATTTGAATAAACCCCTGGTATTCAAATTACTCCCTCAGTGAAAGCCACTCAGTCTCATTGCTCTTAATGCTTTTGAACAGGTTTTCAAGAGAAAAATTTACTAAAGCAAACAAACAGACACAGCAAGATGTTGGTGACCAAGATCTTCACACTTTCTCATTACCCATTACCAGCACAGAATCATAAGTGATGGGTTCCAGTAATGCAAATCTGCAGTCAGACTAATAAATAAGGCGGGAAGTATTTTCTGGCGTTTTTTCTGTATTGCGTTTATATTTCAGGGAAATGGTATTAGCATACAACACCAGGCTGGATAAGTATTTTAGGCTGAAAGCTCTTTACTCCTCAAAATATTTGGCATCGTCTGTGCCCTTCCAGCTTCCCAGGGAAGTGCCCCAATATTTTGTGACTGGAAAAAAACAAACAAAAAAACCCAAAGAAAAAATAGGTGATCCATAGCCAAGGATGTTCAGGTCATTTACCCTTTCTTTATATCACTTGAAAAGTCATCATAGAATCATAGAATCACAGAGTGGTTTGCCTTGGGAGGGACCATAAAAATAACCTAGTCCACCATTACTGCCATGGACAAGTTGCTCAAAACCCCATCAAGCCTTGAATGCTTTGGGGGATGGAGCATCCACAGCTTCTCTGGGTAACCTGTGCCAGTGCCTCACTATCCTCAGAGGAAATTCTTTCTTCCTAATAACTAGTCTAAACCCCCCCTCTTTCAGTTTAAAGCCATATATGCCCTTTACATACATATATATATAAAAAGATGGCTAATATTTACAGAGTGCTTATGGACACCCGTGATAAAATCACCATCTTTTGTCAAATTGTGCCACAAATCCTTGTGTTTTCATTACATACAGACTGGCTATCTTCCAAACACGGCATATTCAGAATAAACCCCATGGCTCTTAAAACAAACAATAGGAATAAATTCCTCTCATGTCATGGAAATACTATGCTGAACTCTTGAAGAAACTAAACCTATTATCTCTCAATTAAATTTATTTAAATCACTAATTAATTTTTATAGGTCTAACTCTTAAGGCATGAACACACAAATAAATATAACCGAGCTAGAGCAGCTAGCATTTGTTTTTTTCCAGAGCATTGTGAACGTGTTGCTGTTTATGACAAAATGCTAATGGCCTCACTACCCTATCCATAGGACGGATCTGAATAAGAACAAGCTAAACAAACTTCAGCTGGTCAGCATCTGTTTTCAACATACTCAATCAGATGCATGGCTAGTCTGAATTCAAACAATCACTCTCTTTCTTCTTTGGGGAATTAAGGGTCAGCAAACCTTTAAAAATATTTAAATTACAGAGGTTTAGTTGTTAATTGTAATAAACATTCTACACAGCATATAATCTCTAGCTATTCTTTTATTTGCAGTTTAATTTTAATAGCATCTTTATTTATCTTCAAAGTAACCTTCAGTTAAATAATAAATTCCCCATGAGCTCCCCAGGCATTTTGTTGCTCTTGCAGAAGAGAAATAGGCACAGCACTGGCAGTTACATCTGAGTTTGAGAACATTCCCCACAGATCTGAAACACAATCCTATTTTATTCTACTTATAGTCTTTATATTGCTAAATTAATAAGTGCTTTGTCTATGTAAACATGAGAAAGAAGTCTCTTTAGAGGTATGCAAGGCAGCAATCCAGGTGAAATTTGCCTCTCGTATGTATTTATACGAATCCTATTAACTAATGTAAGTGCAAGAAAACCACCAGAATACGTTGCATTTGAGCTTATGGATTCACGGCTACTTCCCAGTGGTGGAGAAAACTGCCTATGATAACATATTTTAAAAGTTTCTCCAGTATGGAATATTTTTGAGGCTTTTCTTGGCTACCAACGGGTCAGGGATTTTATACGATTTAAGTACCTCTGTAGACAGCAGACTTGCTTTCCACACACCCTTTAATTATAGTCTGTGAAGTGCAACTAAAGAGGGGGCAAGGTTGAGGCTAAGTGAAGGGGACAAGCTGAACTGAAGACAATGCCTAATTTTAAAGACCAACCATCCTTCTTGAGAGGTGCAACTACTATGTGTCTGCTCCTCTCCACATTGCCTTTCCTGATTTTAGTGGCATTTTACAGTTCTGAACAGGGCTAAGTTAAGCTTTAAGACAGTCCAGCTCTGGTTTTAAGGGTAGAATAAGGAGAAAAAGATGCTATTGACAAGAATGATGTTGTTTCTACAGAAAACTGATAGTTGCAGAGGTGGCAGAACACACACATTTTGGTACCCAGATTATTCACTTATGCCCGGACAGAAATAGGCTGTGCCAGTGAGGGTTATTTCTAATGTCACATCAGATTGCTGTCAAATCACTGCCCAGTTCTCACCTTTCTGCTAGAAATAAAGCAGGAGCAGGCTGTTTGTTGTTTGTGCTCTCGCACTGGAGCCTGATACACACAGCCCACGTAAAAAGGAAAAAAGATATGTAATATTATGCAGCACAAGGGAGTCTTCATTTTAACACCTATCTGCATTCCAGCTCTCGGGTTTTAATTCCCACTTCCCATTTATTCTATCTGCACCTGGTCAAATGAGAAAATTATTCTCACTAAGTGAGGTGTCACTTCTGACATCAGAACATGCTCAGAAACATGAAAGCTTTATGTATCTCAAGGTGGGGTCTAGAAAGGAGGGTGGATGTTTTTTCACAGAAGATTTTGTAATTAGTTAATCTAGTCACTCTGAACTAATTGCTTTTTTATAATAATGATGGTATATAAAATGAAACAACTACAGCTTTACACAAGCCTCAGTAAAAATTGCTGAATTGTATGGTATTTATTTTAAAAGTCTAGTCAGGGTAAATGCTAAAGTTCATGTTTACTTAGGAGATGTGGAGACTGAATTTTCCATTGGCAACCTGTGCATTTAATCCTCATTCACAGAATACAAAGAAGAATAAATGATGTATATAATAGTTGGAATGAAGGAGAAAACTAAGCGTGTAGCTTTGCGTGAAAAATATATGAAAGTTTTAGAGTTTTCAGCAGGTGTTGCTTCCATCATACAGCCAGAATCTGCACAAATTCTATATTGTGTAAACTTATCTCCTTCCTGGAGCTCGCCTTTTAATATTAATATAAACAACCTCAAAGTAACATAAACCAGAGCATAGTGTTTCTCCCGTGCATGGCTACTCTTCCAGTTTTTCCTTGTAGGACCATACTTTTTTTTTCCTCTTTGAGCCAGGTTATATCAAGGTATTTCCTACTACTTGTTTTGAGGTAGCAGGAACTGATTTCAAAGCAAGTCGGACAAAATGGCTTTGCATCTCTCTACAGGGAGCTACCATTTGGCATGTCAGAGAGCTAGCAAAGAGATCAGGGCTGAAAAGTGGCAAGGAGAGTGAATGGAAAACACTCAAAAGAGTGGGGAATAAAATAAAGGCTTATTTTCAAAAACTCATCCCTATATCATTTACAAAAGAACTCTGAATAAAGCCACTTTCTGCTTTGCCTTACATGTAAGCAATGACATGTGGAACATTTCCCATTCCTTTGACAGTCTGGAAAGCTGAGGCAATATATCCAGCACTAAGCTGCCTCCTGCTTCCAAAAAGCCTGAGAGAAAGGCACTGCTGCAGCTGCCAACTGGGCTTGATAGCCAGAGGGACACGAGGGCAAAGGCCAGGTCTGTGAGGAGGAAAATGTGTCCAGGCTGTGTGCAGCCTCCCTCATCTCAGGGAGGAAACCAGCTAGA
Source organism: Toxostoma redivivum (assembly GCA_013397375.1). NCBI lineage: Eukaryota > Metazoa > Chordata > Aves > Passeriformes > Mimidae > Toxostoma > Toxostoma redivivum. Next base: position 3,386,916 of record VXBI01010137.1, on the reverse strand, counting down.
GCTGAAGTGATGTAAATTATCACTACAGATCTCTGTCTATAGCTCCCTGTGCCTTTTTATAAATATTTTACCAACTAACCACTATGCTGTGTAAAGTTCATTACCATTCACTGAGCTTTGGTCCTGTTGTTCCTTAACACAAAATTTTCTATGCACAGCAATTGACTGTGCTCACAGAATGAAAGCAAACTGCTGAAGGCTTTCAAGATCAGCTGAAGAAGTAGCCACAGTCATTTATTATCCCTTCCAAAATGGCACAGTTGAATGAATACCATGTTTAACAAAAGCAATTTATTTTGGGCTTGAATACAGGCTGCCTTACACTCTAGAACTCCACAAATGCTCCTGCTGGTACCTGACACAAAGGTTATTCCTGTGGCATTGGCTGACACAGGCAGGGCAGGGAGGTGCCAGCCAGAGTTTCACCAAGGTCCCCTGCCCAAGCACCAGCAATCTCACCAGATTCACTCTAAATAGTATGTCTTTTCTACAATTCTGAATAAAGTAGTTCTATAAATTGATTTATATTTTTGAGTGTCTTTAAAACCAGGCTTTTTATTCTGCTAGAATGTAGAGAATGTGCTTCTCTCTGGCGTGGAAATTCTCTTCTTGTTGAGCATTACAAAACTTTGAATTTCTTTCATTCTTCAACAAAAATAATTTGGTACAATCAGCTAGGGAGCAGAGAAATACATCTGAAGCTAGGTTTTCCCACATATTACCTTATACAATGAACTCACTGGTTTTACTACTCAACACTACTGGAAAACAAAAAATTTCTGACATGACGTGGCATTTACCATATGTCAGGTTTTTTGTTAATTCATTAATTACTCATATACTTTCATTTTTATTTTATTAATTATTAACAATATATGAATATATTTATTAATTATAAAATAATTAGGCATTTCTAGATTAAATTTAAGATTTTCTAACTATGCATAGCCTGAGGACTAATTATTCATCAGCCTTCTGTTTAGCACCAATAACTAAGATTAGACTAAATGCAAAAGTGAAAAACCTCAGATTTATATGTCAGATTTTAAAAGCATCTCTTCTTTACTTACATATGTTTTTATAGGATACATAACAGTATATGTATATATAATAAATTTACCTTATATGTATTCAAGCTTTTCATCTTCTCAGTTAAACTGTTCATGTTGCTGACAGAGCTTTGAAAATTGACTGTTCTTTATTTAAAGGATAGAGGTTTCTTTGGCTGGAGAGTTAGCTCTGCCAATAATACAGAGAGAAAAGTAAGAGCTCAAATTAAGTTATTTTTTGACTATGCAAAAATGCCAAGCAAACTGTTGGTATATGTACTTTTTCACTTCTCTAAGAACAAATTAATAACTTAACACTGAAATATTTTTGTAGATGAAGATAACATTTAGAACTCATGATGTATTTCTAAAGCAATTTGCAAACATGACATTGCTAATTAATAATGATTTAGTTGCAAGTTATAATCATTAACTCATTATTTTTCAGAACAGTCATGTGACACAGGGGACATAAGGAAATCACCTTAACAGTAAACATGGAATTTTCTTGAACTTCTTTTTGAATAGTGTTCTTGAACATTTAACCTGTGCCTATACAACACTTTTATCATTTGCTGAAAGAGCAACTGCCCAATAAGTTGCTTTTAATGAATAATCCTTTCTGTCTTTTCCTACTTCCGTTCTCTTAAAATTTAGGGCATGGAATTTTTAACATCCTTGGAAGTTCCTTGATGTTTTAGGATTTTTCTTAGACCATTGCAAGTATTTCTGAGGAAGGGATTGTAGTAAAAAAGTGAATGTAATCTTATTAGTTCTTTTTACTTTGGTATATTAGTAAAACTATTGTACACTCAATGTGGCATTTTTTATGCTGAAAAATCTTCTCATATCACACATAATATGCACCACAGTAGGTTTAAATAAGCACATGGACTCCAGTATTATGTGTACTGACTGGAACTGTCTCTTGATATAAAGGGCATTGCTGTCGCAGTCAGGGCAGGGTAGTGTTCCATTTCACTTCTAAAGCAAACCTCAATTATCATCTCTATAATGACATCTTTACAGTTCATCTGTGATATGATGGACAAATAATAGCAGCAAAATAATGGTTAGCAGGTTGCACATAAATACTTCTGCAGATCACAATAGCCAATAAGCTGTTAAAGTCTATAAACTGTGAATTTTTTGGTGTCTCAAAAATGTTTATGCCTGAAAAGGCATCTTTTTTCAGCTGTGCTATAGAATGTGCTCCACTATTTTATCTTTTTTATTTTTCCTGTTCCTATCATTGCAGGAATAATAAATTTTTATAATTTTTTTATGGAAGAAAAGATAAACACAAAGTGCAGAGGAGCACTGTGTCCTGCAAAATGCTGTCCTCCCAAACCATTCATTGCTTTGGCATTGTATCACACATCAGCCCCAAACATCCCTATGCCTATTCCCTTTTTTGCTACCATATCAGGCATTAAGCCCTCTTCTTACCAGGAAAAGCCTCTGGGACCCAGCTCTGCACACTGGGCAATGTTCTACTGTGGCTTTGGGGAAACAAGCACAAAGGTTGCTGGTTGTTCTTGTTGGAAAGGACAGCTCTGGAGTGTACCTTACTAAAACAGAGGGTTCACAACAACCCCATGAAGAGCTACAGGCTAGGGGAAGAGTGGCTTGAGAGCTACTTAGCAGAAAGGGATTTGGGAGTGCTGGTTGACAGCCAGCTGGATATGAGTTAGCAGTTACATCTGAATTTAGAAATTATCAAAATATGTTTCAAAAGCTCAAGACAGATTAAGCTCAAGACCTAAGACACTGTCTTCTTCTTTTTCAGGACCCACTGATGCACGAAAATATTAGGTGAGTATCCCAGGTGTATCCCAGACAGTGGTGACCCCAATTGCTCCAAGCCTAGGAGCAGGAGAGGAGAACACTCCTCGCAGCAAGAGTGAAAGCCCACATTGACTGGTCAGCTGAGCATGAGCCTCAAGAACCAGGAAACTCAAAGTATTCAGGATTTACCTGGGTTACTGAGTGGGATGACTTTTGATCTTGGAGTGAGGCAACTTTTGATCCTAGAGTGGGGCTTGTAGAGGGAAGGGAGAGAAATAATTTTTCAGATATTTTCCCTGCAACTCAGGAGCAGATCTTCAGCAAACAAACCAATATTTTTGGTGGGAAAGGTAGAAGAATGTAAAGGTTAATGCACTCAGAGTTTACCTAATATATGCCTTATTAAATATTAAGAATGCTCTGGTGGTAGAAGCTGTATTCTCAGAGGAGGAGCCTAGAAAATTATTGCTATCTAATCCAGCAACAAATCACAGGTCATCATGGTACAGGTGGGTTGGTTAATGCAGAAGGGGACCTGTCATGCTGGAATACAAAGAAGGTGCAAGGTACATCCAGCTCTCTGCTCCAAAATCACAGTGTGGATGCAGCCATCCTGACTTACTTAGCTGACAAACTTGAAATAAACCAAAGGCTGTGTAACTGGAGTCACTGTTAAGAATAGTATAGCAAAATATGTAAGTAAAGGAATGATGCCATAATTTAAATAATTTAAGTGTACTATTTAAATTCTTTGCTTAGTGACTGACAATTCTATTATTATGATGCTGAATCCTATATATAAGTATTTGAAATTTATCATTTTTGTAAAGTTCCTGGAAACCTCTTAGAAACCAGCTATCAACAGTGGAATGCAAATATCAGGCACTGATTGGCTGGGGAGGGCTGGTTTTTTTCCCTAATAATTATTCTGTGATTCAGAATATCTTTTTCTTTACTAAACTTATAAGTCAAACTTACAAGTCTGTCAGTCTATTTCTAGAGTGCAAAACCACACAGATTAAGCCAAATAAGGTCAATTTGTGCAAATATGTCAGACTGGTAGAACAAGGAAGGTGAGTGGAAGCTGAAGAACTATTATAGTGCCTATCCTGTCAATTCTGGTGGCACCATCCAGAAGAAAGGTAAAAATAAACCATTGTGAATAGTAGTGTTTTAAAAGAATGACGGCTTGGTGAGTTGAGACAGAGCTACTAGGAAAGAGTATTAAGTTAAATCCAGCTTCTGAGGGCAGCTAAGAAGTACTCTCAACATTATAATCTGGAAAGACATTCTGTTTTCTGTTTATTTCAGGAATAATCTATTGAACTAACATCATTCAGTCGTCCTTTCAGTGTCCTCATCCCAGTGTCAATGATCTATTTCTCATTTCAGTGCAAGCAGTTACAGATATGTGTTTGACATTATTTTCCAACCAGTGTTTCCTGATCACTGCTTATAGATTCAGGACAATATGTGGATATGGGGATTGATAAACTTTCATTTGTCTGTTGTCACAGCCTGTATTTTTATGTATCCATCAGTTTAATTTCTACTTCTTTGCAAAATATGTTGTCTGCCGCTGACTGGAGGAGTTTTTCCTTTTTTAATTACTCTTACTATTTTACCTGACTCAGTACAACTCCTTAGCTGAGTTCACATTTCTGTTTCCAATGATTTTTTACTTAGACAAGATCTTTGTGATAAAATTAAGGAGAGATTCCTCTTTACAAGACAGATGCCTCAGCACAGGATCCCCAGAATGTTTTATTCTGGATCAAATATAAAAGAGCTAATGAAGCTTTGCAATGATTCTTGTTTCCACAGTTCACTAGTTGCCCTTTCTATACATGCTGTGGATTTCCACTCAGTTTTAAGAGCCATCTGGTTTTTGGATCTACTGCTTAGGGTATGATCAGATACTTTCATTTTTTCCACAGTGTAAGTGGGTCAATATCCATGCATCCCTACCATACACTGAAGTTCATTTCCACCCTGAAATACATGTCTAGGTTTCCCTGTGCATACTGTATTTGGCAACAACCCTTTTTTTTCCCCAACATTTTTTATTTTCCTTTTTATGGTGACTGTAGCTCTCATAAAAAGATGGTGGACTGACAATTCTGGCAGCTGAAACCTGGCTTATCTATACAACAGAAATAGCAAAATGATATGGCAAAATAGTCTTCCTTTGGTGTTCCTAGTATCATGCATTATCCTTGAACAGGAAAGACATTCTTCAGAACTGAATGCAAAAGTCCCTATAATGGTTCAGCTATCATGGATATGTTACAGTAGTGATGGTTAAGTATAGCAAGACCTTACTTTTAACCATTAATTCAATAGTTCTCAGACACAGGAACACTGTCAGATCCTAAGGCTTACTTTTAGCCATTAAATCTACACATGTGACTCCATGATTCCCGCTGCTAAATGGTTTTTTTTTCACTGATCTTAGAAAGATCAGGACAATCAGAGAATTTGACTGGAGAATTTATATCACTTAACAGATTTACATTAATCACACTATTTTTAAATATATCTCAGATTTAAAGTGGAGATCAAGGGCTGCTATTCTTAGGAGCCAAAGTTCCTCACATAGTCAGAGGAAAGGAGATTCTGGAGGAGGTTTCAAAAGTCCCTGAGATACTGATGAAATACCGATGGAGTAAGTGGCCACAACTTGAGATATAACAACAAGGGGTTTAGAGGTAAATTACTTTTCCCCTATTAGGGCCATCAAACTGATTGCCACGAGTTCCCATATATCATCATGGATCTGGTTGGTTTTGATAAGTTTTTTCTTTCTTTTACTGTAGGAAACCTGGCTGGTCTGGGCATATCTCACTTCATTTCTGCTGAAGAGCTTTGGGCACTGAAGGCACCTCTGTATATAACAATTCTGTATATGACAATTACATGACAAGGGGTTGATATGCAATAGAAAGAAAATAGATAGTATTTTATAGAATTACTGTTTTAGTATAAATTTTAAATTATTTTCTGAATAGTAGAATTAACAAAATGTATTTATGTTGTTACCTCTCACCCAGGTCCACAAAGCTCCTTTCCTCTCTTATTCCCACCAAAAAGCAGTATATAAAATATATATGTTACATATGTACTGGCTAGGGAACTGTCTAGTTGCTTTAAACAAAGCAAGTCTGATTTCTGTCTGCTTTTCCATCAGTCAGGAAAATATTTGAGTCTCTGTCTTCAATTCAGCCACTTATTTCTATGGAATTTGTTGGAAGTTGTCATTGAGAAGGCTTCTGTTTTATGTAATTTGGGTTAAAAATGTCCAAAAAGACCCCTATGAAAAGACAATGTGATATATATCTATCTCACATACATATATAATTTATATTACATCAATATTGCTTAATAATACAGATATAAATTATTTTATTTGTAGCTAGATATTATATATATGAATAGATAAGTAAAAAAAGGTAACGTGATCTCATAATTCCATTCTGTTCGAAAGAGTCCATAGGCCATGAACTGGGATGATCCTTCCTTCCCTCTCCTCTCTGCTGCCTTGAATTTCCTAGGTAAGGGTTTTATTTGTCTCAATGGCATTGAAAAACAGAATGATTTCAAAAACAGGAACAGCACAGACCTCCACAGCCCCGAAGTCACATTTACACTTTTTTTTCTGACAGGTAGAAAAGAGTAGGAAAGAGAGAAACTTGTGCTGCTTTCTCCCATCAGTGAAGTTACACTGCCTGATTTGCCAGCATCTCAGGGATCAGAGAGGAGCTAAAGAGGTGAAAACAACAGGCAAAAGGCAGTGCCAGCGAGTGGGCACCGTGCCAGACAGAGGCGTGTGGCTGAGTGGCCACACGGGAAGAGGCATCACACCCAGAATTGCAGCCTGACCCTCTTCTTCTGCAACTGTGCCATTTAGGGTTTGGCAGCCTGTGCAAAGTGGGTTTGCTGTAACAGTGTGAGAAGTGAGCATCGAGTCAGTCTCAGGCTTACCTGCATAAGGCAGAAGCCTTATCTGACACTCTATCCCGGCTCTGAACCGCACAAAACTTGGCAATTTTTGCATGGGACATCTTGGATTTTAATTACAAAGACTCAAATAATATTAGCTTTTTCTTAGGTGTTCGGAAGGCCAGCCAGCCATCCAGTCCCATACTTTTCTTTCAACCTGAGAAAAGGGGAGAGATGGTGAGAAAATTGGACAGAGACACAGCTAGAAAATTACAGATGAATCTATTTTTTCACATATTGAACTCCATGTCCACAGGGAAGGAAAAAGGACTTTTTTTTTTCTTATTCCTCACCCTTTACTTTAAGAAGCAGCATAGTATGTCATGCTATGGCTGAGCTAGTAAAGTGATCCATCAGGTTGCCACCTCCTGCAAAATCCATAGCTTAAATCATCTTCTGTCCTATCCAATATCTATCTAATGTGTTAAAGGCAGGCAGCAGCGGTCAGACAAAGAACACCATGAAAGGGTACAATACTGCTGCCTTGAGTGTGCTGAGAGCCTGAAGTGTAGGCCTTTGTCCTGTATGCCCACCTTCCAAAAGTAGCATGTTTTCCATCAGCAGGTGTAAAGCAAAAATCAATCTTTCTTAACTTAGGAATCCAATTTCACTAAAATGTGATTAAATATAAAATAATTTAATAAGCAAGAAATGCACTCAGGAAGAGCTAGGCTAGGCAGCAGCTTCATACTAGTAATATCAAGTGCTAAACTGCTATCCAAAATATTGACTTGGTTGTAAGCCAAACTGTTATCCACTACAGCTGTGTGCCAGGAGGCAGCATCATCCTCCTGAACTTTCTGCTGTCCTCAGTCTTGAACTTTGCACTGAGGGAAAGTGGGCATGAAAGTAAAAGATATATGAGGACTTTCAGAGCAAGTAGACAGTGGAAAGAGAGGCTACATGAAAGGTAATATTGCTTACACAAGAATTACTTAGATCTGTGGAAAGAAAGAGAAGTTTTCTTTACAGTTGAAGCAAAAGAGCACAGATTTGAATGCTCCGGTTTCCAGTAAAACTAAGCAATTTTTTTCTCTCTTTTTAAATTATAAACTAGTTTTATATCAGCAGCTAAGCAGTATACAGAAAAAAAAAGAAAAAGAAAACAAAATCCTATCCTGAAAGTGCCTTGTCTTCCTAAGAGAATACCTGTGAACACACACAAAGCCACTCCTGCAGAGTGAATGCATGTGGTAGGGATAATGGAAGGAAAAAATCTTGATACAAATCAAACTTTACACAGGTTTTTTTTTTTTTAAATCAAAGAGATTTAGGATATTCATAAACCCAAATCTGTTCCCTCGAATGATTTCAACAGCTTGAGGCGAGTTCATTAAAACAATGTATCTCCAGTCTTTCAGCAGAGACAAGCTCTCCCTAGGACAGTGCTTTTGCTTATCTGGGAAGAGCTTCTTGCTGAGTTCCCGCTGGTTTATTCAAGACAGCACTGGGCTCCTGTTACTCTTCTCCTGCTGAAAGTTAAACTGGTTTCAGCTAGTCAGTGCTGCCTGACAGACCTAAATAAGGCAATGTTGAGCATACAGACCACACTCTGATATAGAATATGATTACCATGGGAAGCCTTCCAAATTCAAAACAGCCAGGAATTTCAACCTTGGAGCCAAAGCACTTCTAATAAGGCGGGAAATTGCCTTCTGAATTTCATTTGCAGAGTAATATTAATGGGAAAAGAAGTAACTTGTACATATTTCTCTTGTCTTCTAATAAGAAGTATGGTAAAATATAAGGAAGATTCAAACCCCAGATTATCTAAATCAAAGATCCATATTTTAGCCAGTAAAACAAATTATAAAAAATATATACACATAGTAATGAAAAAATGTAAAGTCTGAACATGTGTATAACATTTTGGTTTGAAAATTAAGGTATCAGGGTTCAGACAGAATTACATTCACATGTCACATTGTTAAGCGGGGAGGACTTGTTAAAAAAAGTGTGCTTTTCCCAACTCTACTACTTGGTCTGAGAAAATGTTTTGTTTCTCATCTTGCTGCATTCATTATAGCTATGAAATGTCATTTTCATTACTTTGGACTATATTGCTTGTCTGTTAGGGCTCAGGACTGGATGTCACAAATGTAGTTAAACGTGAAAGCGTTTCTCTATCCTTCATACAGAATTAAAGTCTTACATGCCAGATATGTCTCACAAGTATATTAATATATTAATATATGATATATTAATAAGATATTTATATATAGAATATAGGATATATTAATAGGATATTTAAAATTGATAGTGCTTCATATTAATACTAATATCTCTGGTTTTGAGTACCATACAACCTCACACAAAACCTGAAAAAATTGTCTGGCAAATCTTGGATGTACATATGTGTTCCTTTAAAAAATTAGGTGCTCAAAGTACACCTCTTTCAGCAGAATATAAGAAAAAAACTTAGGAAGATCTAGACACAGGTAAAAGCTCTTTTTCCATTTGCTAGAGCTTCTTCATAATAACAGCAAAATCATAGTTATCCCCATCTTTGAATGACTCTCGGTTTTGTAGTGTAAGATAGATTTTGTTGCTTCTGTTGATCAAAAACTCATGTTATTTCTATGATAATGTGAGGGTAATGGTACAAATACATGGACATTTGGAAAGCAAAGATATTTTCTTTCAATACTGCTATTCTTATGCACAAGTAAAAACTTAGTAAAACAACTGGATGTTACAAGGAATTCTGAACTCAAAAAATGCATTTAAAAAGTCTCATGCACCAGGATTATCACATCATTTCACATGACTTTCATTCTTTCAGAGCCCAAGAAATGTACTTAAGTGAATGTAATTTGTGAAACAAGAAAAAAACCTCCTTCATATTCTACAAAGCAGTTTCTTGTATCTTAATACATTAATGAAAGATGCAGAATGCATTCATAGAAGGTACATATAGTTATTAACTTTGAAACTATATTTACTATGATTAGTCACTCATAAAGCCTACTGATACAACAATTCTTTCAGAAAGTTTTGTACCTAGAACAGAAATATTGAATTTGCTTCTCACTCCCATTTAAGATAATGCAATCAGCAGCAAAGCAGCATGAAAAAGACAGGCTGCGCTGTGTATGGGGAGTAATTTATTAAAAGCCAGCTGTCTTAACTCAGAATCAGTGTTCACTAATTCATTAATAGTGTTAGGCTCCCAGCAGAGCAATTCCTTTAGGAGTGCTTTACTTTGTAGGAAATACTACTGGGATAAGTCTGAAACAAAACTTTTTCTGTAACATAACAGTATTTTCTGGCCGTCTATCAATGTCTTTCTCTCTTTGTTTTTTGATTACTAATTAAAATTCTGGGTTTTTACTTCTAAAAAAAGTGTAGGCTTTTTTCTTTTAATCTTTAAGAAAACAAAAACTGTCAAGCCTTGCAGCTATGAGATTTATTTTCCACCTAAAAATAGTTGCAAAGCTTGGTGAACGCTTGGTTTGTGTAATCTCATTTTAACATTTTATTTGCAAAGAAATCTTCCCAGTGAGAAATAATTCTGAGCCACCTTACTGACTTGGTTAAAGGGAAATAAAAATAGCAAATGGTGAAAGCTGTTGTGTTTTAGGGATAGGTTAATTTCAAAGCCTAATAGGAACATCTAAGACGAATATATCAGTGTTTCTCATTTAATCAGTGTTGGAGACATATTAGCTAATTTTAAGTGGAGCTTAAGCATCATGTCTCCAAAATCAGTTTAACCTCTGTCTAGAGATGAATACAAAGTGATTCCCTCCCTCAGGTTAATAGTTCATATGGCAGGGTTTCTATATACTTTTCTATTTAGTTTAATCTATTTAGGGTCATGGCTCCTGACCTTTACTTTGAGTTCTGAGTTCAGATGAAGCCCAAATATTGAGACTGATCTCTCTTGCAGCTGCCATGCGTCACCTGGTACTACATGCAGAAAACAAAGTATGTAAAGAGACAATCTAGAAGTTTATACACTGTGTATCACCCTTCCTTCCTTTTCAGATAAAGTACTTAAGCATTCTCTTTTTTTTTTTTTTTTTTTTTTGCTGTTGCTTAGGTATGAATGTCCATAGGAAACGGTGACAGCAGTAGGAGGCAGTGAAAGGGGTGGGTGGGGGTGGGACAGACAAGGATGTGAAAATGATGACTGTTCTTTTGGGAAGTCTAGGGAAAAAAAGTCAGCCAAACACCTAAGTGCTCTTGCTTCATAATGTCACAGTCCAGAAAAATGAAATAAAACACTCTTACCTTGAAAGAGAAACTATCAAAACACATGCCAGTATCCAGATTAAAAGAATAAAAATCAAAATGGAGCAAGCAATACCACTCTCAGTTTACACTTATGCAAACATACTCTGAAATTGTTTTTTATACCCCAACTCTTCCTGAAGCCAAGCTCAGTGTGAAGCTAGTGTAAGGTTGGCCTTGAGATGTAGTTGAAACTGAGAAAGAGTTTTCTTTGGTAGGCAGCTTTGACTATTTGCCAGTCACTCAGCAGAAATTAGCAACCTGACTGGTAGTACATTTCCTCATCTGTGTGTACACATTGTTTCAAATGGCTGTACTGTTTCCTAAGGGACTTTTTTTCCATAGGGAAATTTTCATCTGTCACGTGCATTTTTCATTCATTGTGGATTACTGTTTCTGTGAGTTTCATGGAAACCAGGCAAAGATAGCAATTAGAAATGTGAAAAATCACGCAGAGCTATTAAAAGATTTTAGAAACATCCACGGTGTATAGTGATATTTGATAGGATTGTACCTTCTTTTCACTAAATAGGCCTGACTACTGTACAGTTAGTTTGCTAATTCACAGACTAAGAGCGTGACACAAGCAAGTGCATTATGTACTTCCAAGTTTTGTGGCATCACTGTTAAAATGCCTGAAAGTGTCCGTATATCTCTAGATGAAAGATCCTAAAAAACAGAAAAAGGCCCCTAATGGAGACATTCACTCAGTGTAGTTTTCACAAGAAGCCTCTCAGAGAATGGAGACATTTGTAACTAATCCCCAGGAAACAAATAGGCACATGGTGGATGTGAACCCAGAGCTGCCCCACGGCTTTCTCAAGATGCTGGAGCAGGAAGCTAACTGAGCAAGGGCTATTCTTTGAGAAGATACTGGGCACACTTCCCTTGTTACACCTTTTACCCTGTAACACAGAAGTCTGAGTCCTCCTCCAGCTGTCTTCCTCAATGGTAGCATCCCCCCCCAGCTCCTGGGACACACTACGGAGCTCTGCTCCAGGTTTTGGCCATATCACTGATGCCATGGGGGCAGGCAGCCACATTCACGCTCACCAGAGTTTTCAATGAGGGGCCCTGAGTGCCCTTTCAGTGGGTTTTGTCTCTATCAGATGGTGGGGACAGCTGGGATTTGTCCAGGTCACCCTGAATCACAATGTAGCATGGGTATTGATAGGTGCTAAGCGTTAGAGACTGCAAGTATGGCAGGAAAGATCAACAAAAGGCATGGTAACCTCAAGTGGGAAATCTATGGACCACCTGCCTGGGTTTCATTTCTGAAATCCTTCCCCCAGCCTCTCTCTTACCAAAACACTCTCTTCCTACCATTTTTGCTGACTTTGCCCGGTAAAACTTTAACAGAATATATCTTTTTCTGTGTCATCTTGAAGCAGCTGGTTTTTTTATTTTAATATTTATTCACTTATTTTAGGGTACTCAAAACAATGTGAGAATGTAGCTGCAGTGTCATAGGGAACTCTCTGCTCCTTTGGAGACATTCAGATGTTTTTAGTAAATCTCAGAATCAGGATCTCAATCCAAGGGTCCTCTCCGCTAAAGCATAATGTGGACCCACAAGCTTTAATTCGTGATCTTGATGCTGCACAGTGTGTAAAGGTGATTATAGTTCTTTCAATTTCATCACATCTGGCTACAGATTTTCCCAGATCTCTTGACAAGTTATTTATATTACCTGTTTTTCTTCTCTGGGCACTGTTTTATTGCACAAAGAACTTATCTGTTCAAGCATTTAATGTCTCGTCCCTGCCTGGAAGTGTTCAAGGTCAGGTTGGATAGAACTCTGAGAAACTTGATTTAGTAGGTCTCATCCCTGCCCATGGCAAGGGGGATGGAGCTAGATTATCTTTAAGGTCCAACACAAACCATCTCTTACTCTATGATTATATTCTTATCCTATACATGCCAAACACAAAGGGAAAAAAGTATATTCGCTATTTCTTTTTCATATTAAGAACAATAATTTTTAAAAAAAGTATAACCCTGAAAAAAAATTTAAATAAATCATCAAATATTTTAGATCTTTAAAGCAGCAAAAGTGAGAAAATCAGTCCTTCCTACCCAGGAATCAGTCTGTCAACAAAGACCCAGACCAATTAGATTACTGAAAAAAAGAACACTATAATGAGCAGTAGATAGAAACACTGGACTACATACCTACACTTTTTTATAACCCATCATAATATCTTTTTCCTCCTCAATACAGATATATTTAATTAACCAATATTGTTTACTAATGAACAGCAGCTTGTTTGGCATTGCTAGCTAACAAAAACATATTTTCCAAGAGCTCCACTGATTTCATAGGAAGATCTGAGGGCCATGTAAGGTGCTGACCTTAATTATAAAGTCCTTATAAAAATTTAGATTCCATATACCTTAGATATTTTCATTTCCTTTCCCTTTTTCCATAACTGTTGAACTTAACAGATTCTCCCAGTGTTTGAACATCTGGAATGAGTCATGTGTTCCTTTAACATGGGTTTCAATTCTAGTGTTTTACTTGACAACACAGTGCAAAAATTTCTAAATGGAAAGTTGATTTGGAAGGTTGTGTTGGTTTTATTACCTTGTTCATATTCAAATCAATGAGACCATCAGGGGAGGAAGGCCAACCTGAATGCAGACCCTGAGACAACCTTCCCATCACAAAGGTCAGTCCTTCAGTTAAGATTAACCACTGTTATCATGCTCAACTATTATTCTGTATTTCATATTTATGCAGATTTTTTAAAAAGTGATGCTGCTACTGAAAGAAATATATGTAGTCAAAAATTACATATATTTTATATATTAAAGTATAATATTTAATATTTCAAAATATTAAAGAAATTTCATCTATTTAATTTAATTTTCTTTTGCATAGTACTGGGAAAGTTTTCTATAGCTGTGGCAGCTATGAAACAAATGCATTTTAAAAATCTCTCAGTAGAAATTGCAAATAGGAAAGACCAACCACTGACTCTGTTTACAGAAGTGTATGAATAAATGCTATTGACATCAGTGAAGCAAGTCTGCATTTCTGTTGAGCGACCTGAGATCAGGATTCAATTATGTGTTAATTAATTACCGATGGCTCTCAGTTGGTGTATATATTTTCAAAGTACATATCTTTCTTAACTGTATCATGTTTACAAAATACCATGGGATACTACAGCAATAATTTGAAATGCTTAACCTTATTGCAGTGACACTATGGAGTGGGTGATTATTGCAGCTATTACCCTAAATAATCTGTACAGGAAGCAACCTTGTATGCATGAACACATGTGAGTGAATTCCACAGCTAGTTTTTATCACCTCTCTCAAGAGCTGTTCAATAAGTGGTAAGCATGAGAAATATTGTCTGGATCATGAAGGGTTGCTTAAATATGCACAGGCCAAGAAATCTCCCAAGGCAACTAAAGGTGGATAGAGCATCTTTAACCTTCTGGTGACCCATAAAAACAGTGGTGAAAGGAAGATTCATATAACATAATCTTTCTCTGATCTCCTGCATGAAAATTTTGATCAATGCCAGGACAAAAGCTATCACTAGGTCAAGTTGCAAACCTGTTGGAGTTTCCTATGAAATCTGTTGGTCATCACTGATTAATTCAAATTTTTAGGTTTTTTTCAGAAAATAAATTTTATATCATTTTATTTCTGTCTCATCATTCAGATGAGGTCTTGGAGAGACTAATTCTGCTGCAGGGGAGTATTTCAAGTATTTCAGAGTAATTGACTTCAAATATTTCAGAGTAATTGAATTCACCCAGTGAAAATCTTTTGGATTAGATGGGACTGTAAGAATAATAGAGTTCTTTTGGGCTTCTTCCCCCTTCCAGCTAAGTATGCTGATCTCTAAACTAACAAAATTCAAAGGTATTGGCTGTACTGTGCAGGCCAATGCATAAATCCTTTAGTTCAGATTTTCCAGTTTTAGGTATTAAAAGTGCACAAACAGATGATCTGAAGCTGATCTTTGCCTCTGGGCTTCCCTTTGAGTCTAAAGAACACAGCTGCTGAAACTATAATTCCTTCAGGGGAAAAAAAAAAAGATTCAACATTCCTTTAATTGAGATTTTGGAGCAAAAATCTGGTTTTGGACAATGCAATGATAATTTTTCCCATATGACTGAGTTAATAATCAGACACGCTACACAAAACAGCTTTCTTTTTGTACCAAATATGAAATTTGTACTTGGGCTCAAAGCAGTTTCAGCCTACCTGATCTTCCATTCTGTTCAGTGCCTGCTAATCACTGATAAGGGAATAAAACTTGGTATTATTCACTTTTGATATTGGAGACAAAGGACCTGCCTTCCCTTTGTTCTTAATCAAGTCTTCCTCCTCTTCTTAGGGAAGAATCTTTACATTTTTTCTTATATGCTTCTGAACATAGCAGGAAGGTAAATACAGGCTACAACATATAGTGGTAGTTATTACTCAGGCTTCTTATGTTTTTCTTTTCTGTTAGGAAAAAATTAATTATTGAGTTTTTAATCTCTTGCATTACTCTCTATTGCATCCTGAATATGTCATATATAAAATCTCAATTCCTATACACTGTAGAGCCTTAAGACCAGAAGTGTTTTATTTTTCTGTAGTACTATGCCTTATAATGGCAAATATGCTACTTAAGTGTGAATTTTTGGTTCTCATTTAGATGCACAGAAATACTCCTGTATTTCCCTCTGTTTCTTTAGTGATTTCATTACTCTGCACAGAAACACTCCTGTCATCTGACACTCACTTCCCCAGCTGCACATTCAGATGACTGATAACTCACACTATATATCTGAATCTTAACCAATTTATCAGAAAAAATGTGCTTTGAGCAGTGACTCTTTCTGTTTCAACTGTCTATTCCACACAGGAACTTAACAGCTTTTCCAGTTATCTTGACAGATGGGTAGATATCATAACCTTTAGATTTTTCTAAAGTTTCACCTAGTTTCTTGTACAGAAAATATGGCTCTTCAATAGGAAATTTGAAAAGAGTTTTTGGAAAAAAAAAATAAAGACTTTAGATCATTTTTTCTCCATGTGATACTATAGTGATAAAATGGTTTTCATAGAGTGAGTTCTACAATCGAAAAGTTCCTGTCTGAGCACTTCCTAACTGAAGTGATTTTCTCTATCAAGCACATGCTGGGTCAAATATAAACAAATTATAAACTAAATTGGGCAGAGGGCACCTGTAGAGAAGCAGATGGGGAAAATCCAAGTCACAATTATTTTTTTTCTTGTTAATTGTGGAGTCTGATTACTTGTGAGAAGTTCTTAAAGGTATATGATATCCATAACAAATAAACATAGAAATGAATGTGTTATTTAAATCATAAAAAACCAATTCTCTTTCTTGAAAATCACACAGCTTTCAATAACTAACAAAATGGTTAGTTTTTGCTTGGTAGCTGAAAAAAAAAAAGCAACCCATTACTATTGTCAAGCTTAGTTCTGTTGTAAACTGTGAGAAAAAATGTGTTTGGTATGTGTACGGTATTACTACACACATTGGTAAACATGGTTTAATTGAGAACTGGACCCAGAATGATATAGCTAGAAGTGAAAAGATGATCAGTTACATACATACAACTTGGGCTAGTAGATGTCCCTGACTGTGGCAGGAGAAGTTTAAGGTCCCTTCTAACCCAAATCATTCTATGACCAACTCCTCCAGCCTCTTCTGGTTGTCAGCTGCCTCTGAGGGTCTTATGAATCTAAGCACTGGACTTATCCAACTGAACATCCCTGGACACCAAGTTTCTGTAAAAATCCCAGTCTTTTTATATCAAGAGTGTTGTAAGATCTCTGTTGGTTTACCAGTGTTCACTGGATCTTCAGAAATACTGATGAAATATGTCCAAACCAACCTTCAAACTACCTCTAAGATATATAAAAGTCCTATATGAAAAAAAAGGATTCATCTAAGGATGCCAAATGTAGTTACTTGTCATGTAAATGCTATAAATACTGTATAATTTCATCTTCTTTTCTAGATAGTCTTTAAATTTTCCTTTAGTTTCAGAACATTTGGGTCAGAGAGCGACACAGACATTGACACTTCTTTTGGATTTGTAATATTAAATTATGTCGTAGCAGATCTTGTTAAGTCCTCACCTGAAAGGTGAAATTAAGAAAAAGAGTACATGGACATGAGACTGTTTTCTGACCAATATGAAGCTCTCTATTAATCAAATAAGCACAAAATACCAGTTTTCATAATTCCAGAATTCATTAGCCATTGTACTCCAGACTTCACTTTTCCCTTCACTTGTATCAAACTAGCGTAAACAATGGGACTTAGAACTTGTGGAAAATTCAAGTGTTTGATAGTTCATGCATATAAGAGCTGCAAGTTTGTTAACAGGAAGTGATAAATTCTATTTGGCTTAATGAATGTGTTAAAAAGTCCCTATGGGGATGTTTTCTTATTTTTCCTTCTGTCTAAAAGGCAACAAAGCCTTTTAGATAGTTCCAGAAAATTTGTTTGTTCTGTTTTCTCTATAATATTCAAAAAATTTCTGTGGAAAACCAAACTTTGCTGACAAAGCAAATATGGCTCTTTTGTTTATCAAACTGCACAGTCCTTACATACAAATCAAAAGTAGGTTTACTAGAGCTGGGCAAAATTTGTAATCAACCAGAAGTCATTGGTTTACCAAAACTGTTACCAGATGCTTTCTGAATAAGGAGAAAAAAGGAAAGAAAGTCATGAGTTAAACCTAATGAAAGAAAAGGTGAACATTTTTCGTATTTCACTTTAATCCTTCCATTTTCTCTGGATTTAAATGGTTCTTTCTTTCAACATTGATCAGATGTCATTAAAACTCCATAGAAAACCTAACATGAAGTAGCATTTTTCATTTTTAAATGCATCGAGATGACTTTTTCTGAATTTTGCATTTCACTGGTGATACCAAAATTGCTTTCACTTCAGAGAGCCCTCAAAACTATTTATTTCTTTTTATCATTTTGTTCAGTGGATCAAAGGAAAGTTTTGCACAACTTTGACAGCAACAGGTTTATTTTTTCTTCATTGGTAGCTAGCAAAGAAATCTGTTTATCTATGCAACATATTAAATATATATCTATATATAATTTCTGGATAAGAAGCTTTGTTTATAATAAAAATAAGGGTAACTGTTCATGTGGTTTTACACTGCATTCTCTCTAAGACATTTATGGCTGCAGAAGTAACACATCTTCACCATCTTCCAGACCTGGCAGTTTCTGTAGCAGTGGGAGCTAACTCTTCCGTTTCAAAAAGATAACTCTATATGAAATAACATTATTGCTTCCTGAGCATGATTCTGACAGTATTTTCAAGTTATGAAAGCCACTAAACTCCTGTTTTGTGGTTTCTAAGGTATGCAGCTGCTGACAGAGGAAATGCATTAATGATAAATGTGTGTGCACATTCGTGTTTGCGTTTTCTCTCCATAGTCCCCATTGATGACTGTTCAATAGTGACAAAGTCACAGAGACATAGAGGTCTCCTGCTGTTGCCATCAGCAGTATTTTCTGGGAAATAATGCAGGAGAAACAAGGAAGGATTCGTGTGAAACATGGCCCAGGTTTTGCTCTCCTTCCCCAGGGTTCCAAAACAATTTTTTCAGGAAAGTAATATATGGAAAATAAAACTTGCATTTGTTTGGACTTATCTGAAACTAAATAAATCTTAGCAACCAAATGCTCATGGAGACAGTCATTTCCATTATATAATATCCGAATATCTGAAATAAGCAATGGGAATTCATTATGAAAATGTAAACATTGCTTAACTGCAATAGTCACTGAAAAATTTATTTAATTTTTTTTCTTCAGTCAAATGAAAGAATGTATTCATCTGCATGGACTAATTTTAAGTAAAAAAAATAAAAAGGATTCTTTTACTGGAAAAAAAACTGAGTGGAGCTTACACTTCCTGTTGCCAGCTACTGAGATTTTATCACAAATTTTGTGATATTACTGGTCTGTAATGTTTCTTGACCTTTAAATCAATCACAAAACTTCTAGGAACTTAGTTTTCGGGTTTGATCACCTGTGGACTGCAATACTAACATATTAACTGTCCACAGCATCAGAGCAGTACAGCCAAATCCCATTGTACAGAACTCCGAAAATCTTCCACATGCTGTTCTAAACTGAGACCCTAGAATCCAGCATCTCACCCGTACATAACTTACTTAACTCCACATCCTCTAAGAACCAAGATTTCACCAGTTTTACTTGTATAGAGAAGTATTTTTTTAGCTTTCGTTGCAGCCACTGATGCCTTTCAAATTTACTGTAGTACTGCAAGATATGGGTAGTATTTAATTTAGAAGGAATATTTTCAGTCCTCACTTACCATTCAAATGTGAAACAGTCGGGTTTGAAGCCTCTGAATGAATGTCATTTGACATGTTCTGCTTGATTTTTTATAAGCAGTTTACAATTTTGTCATGCACATCAGTGATTCAAAATTGCTGCCTATTTTGTGAAAATGCTTTGTAGTCTTTCAATTGTATTCTAGCAGATCCTTCCAAATACATAAAATCTGAGCCACTCTAGATATTTCAGATGAGACAATGCTCACACAACATTGCTTTTGCTCCCCAGCTTTTGACCACAGTTTTTAGAATCCAGATTTCCCTCTACAGAAGTGCCTTACACAAAAGCAAAGATAGTAATCCATTAATATCTCCTAAGATTCAATGTTCCTGCAAAACCTATGATCAGTACTTTGATTCACTAGAATATCCACAGAAATTAAGCACAGAAGGAGGAAAAGCAAGGGCAATAAACTACTGTGAATATATAGGCTTCTTTTGTAGATGATAATAGGAGTTCTGGCTCAGCAGACCTGCTGGAGGAAGCTTTATTAGATCCATGCATATTTAAGTGCTTTATTAGATCCATGGAGGCTTTTTAAGAATATTTAGGTGCTTAAAGAAAAATTTGTGAAGTTTTGAGGTTTTAACATTCCTGGAAGAATGCCACACACCACAGAAAAATGAAAGCCATCATGGTAGAATTACAGAATTATTAATTATTATAAATTATTATGCCATCACTGAACTTCAGGGTTGTTTTTGGGTTTTTTCTTCTTCTGACTGTTGTTAAGATATTAACCTATTGAGTGGAAAACTTAATCCCACCTAGATTTAGCTAACTGCAAGTTGCCATCCAGACTATCATCATTTTATCCTCTGTGCAGTCAGTGGAGAGAACTCAGGCAATACATTCCCTGGAGAGCACCATTCGTAGTTAACCAGGAAGACAGTTTACATGACTAGCTTCTCTTCCAGGCCCAACAGATGGTGAAATCACACTAACTCAGGAGAGATGGGTCAAAACATCATGGACAATTTTCTAACGTTCTTTCTTAATAAACTTCTGTTGGGCAGTAAAATCTTATGTGCTGTGATGTTTTGAAACAATTTTCAGAAGAAAATCTGCAATGATACCCCACAAAAATTGCCAAAAAGATTGAAGATGCATGAGAATTATAGTCAATATATTTCATCATCAGGATTTGAATATAGAAAAAGAGATTATGTGCCTCAAATATACTGCAAATAGTGGGAATTTATCCTTCATCATACAATCTTTGTTCAAATTCCTACCTATTTCCAGACAGAATAAATATGGCTTTGATGTCAGGAAAAACCTTTTTTTGGTTTTGCTTCTAAAATGAAGAGATCCTCAAAAAGAAACAGTTTGACAAGCTGAAGGGTGTATCAACTTGACTCACATGAATGAACAGTACAAAGTTACAAAGTAATAGTATAATGTACCACATTACTTTTTACATCAAAAGAAAACAGATTTCAAGGAGTATTTCCAAGAAAAATTGTGTGGTTCTGAAAACCAAGGGGTGACCAAAAGTCAAGACTGTGTTTCATTTTTGCTTCTATCCTCCTGCTTATCAGGTGATATAGAAAAAGTCACTATAACTCTGGTTTAACCTTGACCAGTTTGATCATAAGCTCGTTGGGACAGGATATGCTTTTCCTGGTGATTGCCTGGCCCCTGACACCTAGAAAGAGGTGTCTAGAGGAACATAAAAGTTAGTAATAACTAAAAAAAATCTATTCAGTGCATAAAACAGAAGGAGGCCATTGAGTATTTTTTGACTTCTAATTGCAAGAAGAAACATCAATGAGCATTCTATTTACCACATGCATCTACCATAAGAAACCAAACTAAGTCTTTTGCTAATTTCATCTAGAAGTGAAACTTAAATCCCTGACATAGACATACATGTGGACATCTGGGCATGATATCCACTGGTGTCTTCTTCCTTTACTAAACTGTCTTTCTAGCTAGGAAGGTGTTTTTTAGCTTTTATTATTGTGGAAATTATTATTCTCACATTGAAAGGAATGAAAGACATCAGGGTTACCTGATTCATAACCTAAGGCAACAGAAAAGGGTGGTGAAGGGAAGTGATTTACCACCTGTGTGGCTGCTGAACCACACAATAACAATGGATCCAATAATAAGATTAGAAAGTATAAGAGCCTTTACATGAAGTGGTCCAACTGCTTGGCAGATCAGGACTGTTCCCTAAAGCATACTCACTAATGTGTTGTCCAGATAAGTCTTAAACATCCCTCATAAATGTGTGTAGCGTGCACAAATTTTTCCTGTATTGTAATATTCCTGCCGGGACTGGCCAAAAATCCAAACATCCTGCTTTAGTGTCTGTACCACCTAGGAAGAAATTTATGAAATGTTTTGGTCCTGCTGCTTTCCGGTTGTATGGGCATCAGGGAAATACAAAACTAAGTCAGTTGGATCCTGTAAGTCTTCTTTTCCTGTTGACTCTGGCAAAAAAGTACATATTTTGGACTTGGAAAATTGAGATGTTCTCCCTGCGCACACAAGTGGGGTAAATTTCATAGCAGAGGATCAGCCAGTAAGGGAAGAAAAATATTCTTATACTGAAAATATTGGATCAATTTTACAGTGAGGGGGATGATATGTAATGGTCTCAGCATTCTGTCATTCTGTGAATCCACAAAGGAAAATTGAGGAAAGCAGGAATAGTCACGTCTACTTGGAGTCCATGGACAAAAATATGTATCTGATCATGTGGAGCATTTGATCATGATACATTTCATTAGCCCTGGTGTTTCTGCAGCTTGTCTGTTTTCAAATGCAACTGGAGAAGAAATTTTCATTATAACATGATAAAATATTAGGTACACTACATAATAGAATACCACAGTTCTTGATTTGTGGAACACATACTACTCCAAAGCACTAGTCACGAACACAGGTCTAGAAGTTCTCATTGGTACCAGCAATATAATTTACTGTTGCCAATGATGGAGGCACTTAAAAGTTACTGTTAGATACTATGCAATATATATATATATAATCAACATGTCATTCTTATAATTATTCCGGCACTTAAGAAATGCCATTCAGAAGCTATGAAAACTGGGAAATGTTCAGCTAGAGGCTGCTGTCTGAATAGGAAAAAGTCCAGATGGGAGGGGCAATATTTGGCAGAATTGTTTTCCTTGTAAATAAAATGAAAAATGGAGTGATTCCTGACAAGTATTTCTTTCCAGAACCAAGATACTGGATGGAAAATTTATTGTATGTATGCCCAAATAACACTGCTCGATTTCTAAAAGCAGACAGGCTCTCATCAATGTCCTTGAGAGGAACCCCCTGCCGGGGCAGCAAGTTGAGTGCAACGAAATGACCACCTCTTCATGTGCAGCCTCCTCCAGGTTTGCAGCCCTGGAGCAGCTCTGTGCAGATCAGCATTGTGTGGTTTATCAGCCTGGAGCAATTTTTTGCTAAAGAATTAAATGGAAGGAGCTGGAAAGAACTGTTCCAACAGGAAAGTTGGCCTTCGCTACCTGGGGCTCTGCCAGGGACCTCATAGTTTCACCAATAGTTTCACCACTCATTCATCATTACAATGGCATCTGTGTGCAACCACACATGAAAAAATTAGGACACTTAATCTTTTCATTAAAAAAAAAAAATATTTGAATTGCCTAGCTCAAGATACTAAATTGAACTGGTTTCTACTATTCATAGATTTTGCTTTAAAATATAAAATACAGAGACAAAAATACTGGTGAATTAATGAATGTATTCAATTGGTTATTGTGTGTAAGTTCTGGATTTGGTTGTGTATTTAAAAATGCATCTCCTCAGCGGGTAGGAGACAGAATGCTTAACTAAGAAAGCAAGAAAACATTTAGACATGCACACTATTGGTTGAGCTGTCAACTATGGTTTGCTGAAGAGTATTTCATAATATGAGATGGATCAATATTGAAAGAAACAGTACATGAATTTGGCCACTTTTAGTAGAGTGGATAAATACATTTATGATATTAACATAAGGTTAGTAAGGAATTAAAAACAGGATTATTTTTATAGCAAATTTCTGTCAGATTGAGAATGAAAGGAAATACTCTGATAGAAGATACTGTGCTTTCAGGAATCCTTATATCTCAGCTTAGTTCTTCCCTCATGTCACAATCAGCTCACTTCAATGACTAATGGAAAAAAGTGGAAAAAATCCTTTTTCCTCAGGCCTATGCCTGATATTCCTTCACTTTTAGGAATGCTGAGATGCCAGTGAGAGAGATACACAAGGTTAGTAGTGAAGTATTCTATGCTTTCATGTATAATGCTGATATACAATTTATTTCAAATAAAGCTATGCAAAGTTTAATCTAATCTATTGCTGCTTGAGAAGCTATCTGAGGCAAAACACTAAATGATAGGGCCTTTTTTGTCTATGGTAATGTACCTGTGTCAGGTATCAATACAGGGGTGAAGGGCTTGAGAGCAGCCCTTGGGAGGGCTTGAGGGTGCTGGTGGATGAGAGGCTGAGCATGACCCAGCCAAGTGCACTCCCAGCCCAGAAAGCCAATTGTGTCCTGGGCTGCATCCAAAGCAGCGTGGGCAGCAGGGCAAGGGAAGGGATTCTGCCCCTCTGCTCTGGTGAGTCCCCACCTGCAGTGCTGCATCAGCTCTGGGTCCCAGCACAGGAAGGACTTGGACCTGTTGGAGCAAGGCCAGAGGAGGGAAGCCAAGGTGATTAGAGGGATGGAGTACCTCTCCTACAAGAAAAGGCTGAGAGAATTGGGGTTGCTCAGGCTGGAAAAGAGAAGGCTTTGAGAGACCTAACTGAAGCCTTCTGGTACCTGAAGGGAGCCTTCAAGAAACATGGAGAGAGACTTTTTCCACTATTTACAAGGGAATGTAGTGACAGAACAAAGGGAAATTATTTCAAACTAAAAGAGAAAATTCAGATTAAAAGCTTGGAAGAAATACTTTATTGTGAGTGTGGTGAGACACTGGAACAGTTTGCCCAAAGAGGATATGGATGCCCCACAGATATGGATGCTGAAGGCCAGTTGGCTGGGTCTCTGAGCAAATTGGCCTAGTGAAAGGTGTGCCTGAACATGACTAGAGGATTGAAACTAGAAGATCTTTAATGTCCCTTCCAGCCCAAACTATTCTATGATTCAATGATTAAATGTTAGACTCTTTAGAACACAAGCTAATTCCATTGTAAGTTCCCTAGAGCAAAATCATCTCCTGTGGACACAGTCTACACCTAATCAAGTGGATAAAAATAATTAGTAATAAGGTTTAATAATATAATAATAACAGCAACAACAACTTGCAGACTTGCAGGTAGATCTAAAGAGGGCCGACAGTTAATCACTATTAGAAAGTTTGAAAAACTATGAAAAATTGTTGTTTATTTATTTCATTTGGCTCTTAGAACTTAAACTGTATCTCAGTTAATATCTCAAAAAATTTGAATTTGTTTATTTGAGATTCAAATAAACATCTCTTCAGTGTAACTTAGTAACACATCCATAAGTGTACTTTATTAGTTGTCAACAGTAAAATTTCAAGAGGAGGTAGTGATACCATTAATGCAAAACTCATTAGTAACGAACAGCTCTGATGAGGTGACAACCCTCTTCGCTCTCTTGAAATTATGTTATAAAGGCATTATCCAAAAAATTGAATTTGGGATACTGCTTCCTTTACTTCTTGAGGGAGACAATAGCAAAACAGTTGGAGATCTCCCCAATCGAACATGAGTCTTTATTCATGGGATTTAATAGGGCAAGTAATTTTGAATGAAACACCTCTCTTGGTTTCTCACTTTCAAGTTCAGATGAAGTAACCGAAGTCTTCACCCAGTAAATGTACAAGGCAAGCAACTCTCCTCAAAACAAATCTGTAGTAAATATCCAATAACAAAGAGCAGGGCCACAGGAAAAACAAACAGGAGGCCCAAGCCATCTGGGCATGCTAATGCTTCAGAAACTTCCTAATAGGCATGAAGTTATGAGTGGAACACAGACTGCAGCATGCCAGCAGTTCTTCTAAGGTCAGCATTCTTACAGACTGGCACTTACACAGAAACGTGTTCAATCACATCAGTATCTGACAAGCATCTTAAATTTTCTCTTAATTGCTCAGTGCAGGTACAGTTCATTGCATGAATTTGGAAACTTCTCCTTTGCGGAGATATTTACCCACATTTTCAGAAAGCTTTGCAAAATAAACCTTTTTGTAACATAGAGCTGCTTTTAGATTGTTTGGATATGGAGAGATAATACCTTCTGCATGCACAGTGGGAAAGGTCCACTTTGGGACCCTAATTTAAAGAGAATATTAACAGAATAAGGCACACATGTGTTTGCCTGCTTTACTGCTTTTCCTTGGCTATGGTAGCACTGAATGGTCATGCTAGAAACCTTGAGGTTGAAAATTAGATTATTTTGACTACATGTTTTTACTGTTGCTTCTATACTGTTCCAACCCAGCCCATACTCAGGAAACTAACAACTTTCAGAGAAAATGGCACTATTCTTTGCCATTTGCAAGGACCTCCCCCTGTTAGCTATAAACTGGACAAACCTTAAATGCTTCCCGGAGCTGCTGATAAGCACCCAATACCTCTGAATGGCTTGCATTTTGCAAAACTAGGAGGGAAGTCTTGTAAAAAGTCTTTCCTGTAATTCCAGACAATTCCTGTTTAAGGTCAAGCCAGAAATTCTTCACAAATAGTTTCTCTCGGGGTACAGAGGTATTTCCTTTTCAGGTTCTGGCTAGGACCCAAAGTGCAAAGAAATGAGGAAAAAAACCTAATGATAATCATAAAGTTAACTAAAAGCCTCCTATCTCAAAAATGCTCCACTAATACTTGCACTACAGTCTGGCAGGCACTCGTTAAAAACTGATATCAAACTGATGTGATATCTTAACATATTCCCCATCTCAACAGCCTTATAGGTAAGGTACCCTCTGACCTCCAGTTCTATCTCTGCTGATAAAACATTTTATTAAAAAATGAAAAATATTTTTTCACTTCAGTCTATATTTGCAAAAGATGTGAAGCTGCAGTTGGTGGGATTTTTCTAATAATTACTCACTAATGTGCAGGGCATATTTATGCACTTTTCTCTTGGCTCCAAACACCAACACAAGCATCAGTAGATAAAAGGGGATACTAAAAATCTGTAGTGAAAGATGACACATTTGTTCTCACTTTCTGGCTACTTTCATTAACTTATTTTATAAATCTCTTGACATTATTTTAGCTTTTTCCAACGTGGCAGTGAATGTATGCACCCTCTTCATTTTATTTACCAGAAAACAGTAATCAAAGGCAGATGGACCATCTGGATCAAATGTCAAGTTCTCTAGCATGTGAGCTCAAGAAATCTGAGCTCTGTACTATACTCTATACTTTGACTGCAGTTCTGGTTTGGATTTCAGGTAAATAATTTAAAATAGGAAAACTGTGCCAACATAAATCAATTTCCTGTGTTATTTTTGTGTTTAATGTAACAGCAAGTGCCTCATTCCTGAGTGACATGATGAGACCACAACATAGCAAGGGCAGAAATACCCCCCAATAAGGCTTTGGCTCAGCTTCCTGATTCCTTTTAAAATATACCTTGCCAAAAGTCTCTTGTATGGTTAAACCAGAACCCATCAGAGACCTCATCATGAGTTAAGTATTGTGATTTTCAGGTCATCTGTTTCTAGTTACAGCAGGAGAGGAATGGAAAGTATGAATTCAAGGTAACAATCCCTGGCTCCACTTTTGTCACCAAAAATTTACTCTTATAGCCCCAAAGGTGCATTAATTTAGGTTCAGTATTTTATTTCACTTCATCATACTTTGCTGTTTCATACAGTCACAGGCAGTAAAAATTCTAAAGTGACTTCTACTCCACTAGAGGCCATTGTATTGGGGCCCATTCCCTGGGTTTGGTTGTGTGCAGACTGGTCCACATCCAGCTTTTTAAAGTCTCCTACCTTCCAAGACAGGGTGGTAGCACCCAGATTATTTGTCAGGTTTTGTTTATGCTCCCTAGAACATCTCTGGGAGAGTGCCATCTGGTTCAGGGCAAAATGGTGCTAGTAATTAGAAAGTGTAAAGTCTGTGACATGGCATTTTGAATTTATATGAATGTAGGTCTAAACTAGAAAGCCTTATATCCAGCTGGATCTTTTCCTTACTGAGAAGGCAGAAATTTCAAATGTAATGCACTCTGAAGGCACATTTTTTCTGTTGTTGTCTGCATCATTATTACTAACATACATGTGATGTTCACTGGAAATGCATTCAATAAGTAAAAATTTCTTCTGTAAATGCAATTATTTACCTCATTAATATAAATTCCCTTCTTAAAGATTATGTGATTCTTATCAGTGTTGAAAGCCTTAAAAGAATTAATTTTCTCACAACCTTTGTGAGATCCCCTCTCTCAGTAAACAACAAAAAATAAAGCTTTTTTTAACTTCCACCTTTCCCTGACTGGGAAATGAAAACACAAAGAAATATATATTAATGAAAATTTTCATTAAAATAAAAGAGATTCAGCTAAGATTTTAACTTAAATTGAAGCAGATTTTGTATTGCTTTAGATCAGTGTCTATGTTATCTGAAGGCTTTCCCAACAGCAGTGTTATCTGGTGAACTACTGGAGATTGTCATGTCACCCCTATACACTCACAAAATAGAATAGACTTATGTTCTGGATATTTCTAAATTACACTCTGGATTGGAAAAAATTATCTCAGTTGATTATTTTAAGGGCTTCAGGAAAACCAATTTGATATAAGGAAAGCATTTAAGAAAATAAAAAATTCATTCAGGTTTTGCAGTCTTCCCATTAAAGAGTTTATTTATTTTAATTTTTAGGAACAGTAAGAGAAGACTATATGCAAAAAGTCTATGCATATTAAAACGTATTCCACAAGGCTTAATATGGCTTGGTCCCAGTCTACATGGTGGAAAGGAGCTGCACTCTATCCCTGGGCTATTCCTGCAGTCCTCCATTGCTATAGCACTTCACAGCTCTGGGATTTCGTTTTCCTAAACTAATTGGAAAGACGACGACACTCTTACAGGTTGTAGAAGAGAAAGCCAGAAATTACTGTGTGGCTGAGAGAGAAAAAGAGGGAGGAGGAATTAGTTGGATTGATCTTAGGCTTCTGCTTTAGGATTAATCTAGTCATACTATGGGAACTCCCTACTTGTCTCTACATACTAATATGATTGCAGAGCATAACTTTCCAGAGAGAGTCTAGTTTTTGTTGGCCAGTGTTAACCAAGATCAACCCCATTCTGCATTTGAAATTAAAATATGCACACACACATGCATGCATTTGTGTGGGCACATGTACAAATATGTTTGTATATACATCTTTCTTTTCTTTCTTTGGCTCCTTTGGTTTGTTTCTTCTCTTCACAACTGCCATTTTGCACAGCAACATTATTTCCCTTTTTCCATTAGTGAAGAACTCGTTTGCCTTTAACAGCAATTTACAGAAAGTTATTACAGGCATGAGCATAGTTTGTATTTCAGATAGGCTAAGTGTTTAACCACTTTTGACACTTAGGAATAAAAATGCCAGTATTCCAGCCTGTGGTTCTGATATACCTTCTTGTCTGGTTAGTCTGAAAATCGTATTTCCCTAGTGTATGTAAACTGTAGGCTGGTACTTTTCCTGCCACATGCAGAAGTGGAAGTGGATAGGGGATGCCCCACAGCAATCATACCACAGGTGCTCCTACTGCTTCCATCCTTCCAGAAAGATCAAAGAATGTATTCTCACCCCTCATTCTGCTGAAAAACTGCAAAACATTATAATCACCAGGATAAAACAGTGTATATACTGCTTTCAGCAACCAGATATGGAGAGAAATGGAGCAGGAGAGACCATAACCATGCTCATGTTTCTGGGTTTATTCCATAATTCCAGATTTTAATTTTGTTTTCATTGCTTTGGCTTTTTGTTTTATGAAAGGACAAAATAACTTTGTGGGAAGAAAATACTAATAATAAGCTAATTTTTTTTTTTTTAGTAAAAATGCATGCCTAATTAAAGAGTTTTGTCAGCTCCCAGAATATGCTACAGTTTGTAACTGCTGCTCCACCAGTTCCCATCACATGTTAGAGAACTTAAAAAAGCAACACTCCTACATAAAATTTCACAGTGGAGAAAAACACTGAAGTTTCCTTTAAAAAGCATTTTTCTGCCTTCATATCTCTGAGACATATTATTTGGAACCCTTTCTGCACATCCAAAGCTCAGAATACTGCAAAGCCATTAGCAGTAGCTGCAAAGGAATGGCAAACAAAACAGCGAAAATATGCCAA
This sequence comes from Toxostoma redivivum, assembly GCA_013397375.1. Taxonomy (NCBI): domain Eukaryota; kingdom Metazoa; phylum Chordata; class Aves; order Passeriformes; family Mimidae; genus Toxostoma; species Toxostoma redivivum. Next base: position 3,357,179 of record VXBI01010137.1, on the reverse strand, counting down.
CCTTGTGTGTCAGATTTCAAATGTCAAAACTAATTTCTTTAGCTACTATTGATTTCTTTTTCTAATACTTCAGAAAAATCTTAAAAGTAAACATTGGAGAGATAAAATTAATTTTATCTACCCTTAGGATGTCATGTGACTATTTATTCAAGAAAAATTGTTTTCATGGCACATTGTTTTTACAGTTCGGGAGGAAAAAATATAGAAGAAATGCAGTCATAATGCAAATTGCAGTACCTCCATTGAAGCAGAAAGAAATGTGGTCATCAGGCAGGGTAAATCCTGGCATTACACTGGCTGATTTTGGGTTTGGTCTTCTGCTGACTGTTCCTCATACACAGACATGAATGCTTATAATAGCAGTCTTCAAAATGGCACACTTCTTTCTATCTCCCATCTGTTCACCTTGTTGGAAAGGTAAACAGTTAAGTGGACATGCATAGCCAGATATTTCTCACTAGAAAATGCTCTTTGATCAAGGCTCAACCTCTAAATTTACAGAATTTAGCTCTACAGATTTCAATGTTTTTGTTTTTTAATTGGCAAAAACCTCAGCTTTTCATAGCATTTCTGTTCTGAACCTTTTTATTTGTAAACAGAATTATAAAGTGTAACACAAACATTTTTGTAAGAGAAATATTTTAGTAAATTAAGCATTTTGCAGCTACTGCAATAACCCAGTCAGCACTGTTTTACCTAAGAAAGTTGCATTCAAAAATAATTGTAAAAAAACGAAACAAACACTGGCAGTAACTATTCATGGTGATTCAGAATGAAAATTTCGAACTCTTGGAAATCTACCTCAGACAAGGATGGCTACTTCTTCCCAACAGGACTTACAAGAGGCATTCCAATAAACCGTTGAGTTACCTACTGACCAGGTATTTGTTTCCTTGCATTCAGGGATGTTTAATACAAAATAGAGAACAAAATCTACACTCCTGCTGCCATGCCTTTGATGTGCTTTATCTGCAATTTACAAGCTAAAGCCATTCTTTACGAAAACTAGTAGGAGGGCAGCCATCTAATGTGTATAGAAATGAGAGGAAAAGGTTCCCTGCACTGTAGGAAAATAAACATGTATGCATGTTGTTTATCTTTCTCTTTGATACAATGTAGCTCTAAATGCCTACCCAGAACAAACAATAATTGTGTTTTTGTGTGAGGCATTGCAGCCAGCACTTTGCACAAGAATTAATATAATGTTGATATATGTCCAGAATAACTGAGAGTAGTTTCTAGCCACGCGGTAAGTACTGCTTTTTCTTCTAATCTCTTTCTACTTTGTTCTCGATATTATTAGGTATGTCAGGAAATGTGCCAAGTTGAAAGGCCAATTTACTCGGCTAATACATTCCTCGGGTCTACGATCAGTTCAGCTTGAATGTGGACATTTTGAACGCTGCCTTTAGGCCCCTTCCAATTACCAACAGATAAACTCCTCTTTAATAGAGTTATTTAGTCTCACAGTCTGCTCATGGCCTGTCCAGGCTAACAAGGAGCTGGTCTATGGGAAGGCTTCATATAGACAGATCGCACAATAGTGAAGTTTCTCTCAGGGTGCTCTGTGGAAATCTTATGAGGTTATGGTAAAAGATGAGGTGGTTTATGACCTCTTTTCACAGAGAATAGAGGTAAGACCTTTCCAGGTTTAGTAGCACAGTAAGCGAGGAGCACAGCTAAACCTTCTGCTTCTTTGTGTCCATTTGAGTCCTTTCCTACAGGCAAGACAATCTTGTGACAACCAGAAGCCCCTTGATTCAGCCTGCAGGTTTCTTGCCTATGTTAATCTCACATTATGTTAAATCAAATGACTCTGATGATGGCTTCAAAGGAAAAAAAAATAAAAGAAAATTCTGCTTACTTTAATATAGAAAAGATTTACAACTAGGCTTTTTATCAGCAGTTGAGCTAAGTACTAATATAGAAATGGTTTCTCAGTTTCTTCAGGTTTATGTCAACAGACTGCCCAGCCAGGGAAAACTCTTTAACAAATATGAAAAGCCTGTGGTTCTCTGATATAGGTACCGCCTTGCTCTTTCTGCCTCAACAGATTTTGTGGTTTTTTTTCTGGTGGTTTCTAGTAGATGTCTGTTATGTCCGTAACACATTTCCTGTTTAAAATTGTACAGCCATTAAATTATAAGCTCCAGAAGTATCTTAAAGTAGCTTCACCAAGGAGACAGCACAACCATTTTCTTCACAGGTAAAGATACAGTAGGTTGTTTTCCAGTCACTGAAAGTTTACTCTGTAGTTCCAGTGTATGAAGAAATCCAAAAGCAGAGATTTAGTTTTAGAAGAGCATTATGCTCCTACAAAGTAGTTGCAGTACTACTTCCACTAATAATAATAGTAATAATAAATAAATAAATAATAGGAGTGTTTTACAAGGTTTCCAATCAGTAACTGGTTGGCCTTCACTTAAGCTCTGTGATGATATTTACATGTCAGTGTTAAAAACAACTATGGAAAGTGATTTAAATTATGCAGAAAAATAAATCCACAAAAAAGGCAGATTTCCTCTAATGGTGGCCTCAACATTACATGAAGTGTCTGAACCCAACATGGGCTTCATTCAAACTCCTTTGTCAGTGGGACCTGCTCCTGTCTGAGAGGTCCTGTGTGCCTGTGCACATAAATCACTTCCATCTCCACAGCGCTGAGCAGCTAAGTACAAGGTACCACATAAACCCCTTGGGCTCAGCTGACCAGGTGTCCCCCTCTAATCTTGCCTGTGTGATGCTACCCATACAGAGCTCTAGACTCATCCAAAGAAAGGCATAGAGCCATAAAATAGACCAGTCATAGAGGAAGGGTCCCCCAGAGAGATCTGCTGCTATTGCAGAAACCCCTGGAGTGCTGAGTCCAGACTTGGTGTCATTCCTTTACCCTCAAGGACATGCTGATGTGTTTCAAGAAAGCCATAAATAGCATCCATATGAACAGTCCCCAGGGTCAGTGTCTCTGAAAATGAACTAACAACACTCCAAGGCAAAGCTTTCTTCCCAAGAGGGCAGAAAGAGGGCAGAAGTTGTGCATATGCAGCCACTGAATCTTTCTGGTCACTTATTTTCATTAGAAATTTTTTCTGTAGATTAGACATTTTCAAAAAAGCTCAGAAAATACCTCTGTGTTCCGTCTGTGCATCTGATCTTTCAAGAAGACATGGTTGTTTAGTGATAGCTATTGTTTTATGTGTTTTAATACCATATCTATATGCAGGTTTCACCTCACTAAAAAAAAAAAAAAAGAGAGAGAGAAAAAAAAAGAAAAAAAAGTCTTTTGTGCCAGTGCTAATAGTGCATTAAATAAGGAGTATCTTCTTGATCACAGCAGCACATTGCAAGAAAATAGATGTGTGTAACACAATATCCTATTTGTTCAACTGATGAGTACTAATAGGCTTTCAATTTATAAGAAACAACATCTTCTCTAATTATAAAAAAAAAAATTTTTTTGTTGAACTCCTAAGAGCCATGCTAACCCAGACACATTCTACCTCCCTGGGAATAAAGAATAAATTGAAGAATAAATGGATATTGCACCTGTCCTGACATTCCTTGAAATTGCACTGAAGAACAAGTTGTTATTGTCTCCAGTTAGATGCCTCTCCCTGTAAACTCCCTGGGCAGTTTCAGGTGCTGTACATAAGGAAGAGAAAAAATACAAAATCATACTGAAGCATAAGATTAAATGTTACCTGAAATAAATATTTCAGATATTTTAATTATTGTCATTGAATTTTTAATTTTAATGCAACTGTTTCTTATAGAAGTGTTGCTACTACATCATCATTCAGCCTCCATTTATTTTCTGATCTGACAGCTCTAAATGTATTTGTGTTGATAGGTTAATTGTTTCTTTCACTGTGCAAATGCAAGTGGGGTAACGTCACAGCATGTCATGCTAGGTTATCTTAACTATAAGAATTGCAACATTTTGTGCCTAGCAAGCAGACACACTTAAAAACATATTTTCATAGAAAAAGGAAAACAATTACTTATGAGTATGTTTGGGATAAAAACTAGAACAGAAGGCAAATGGAAAGCAGAAGCAAAGAATATTTAATACCAACTTGTTTCATGTTTAATCAGAAAAGGTAGTTGTTTTGCTTTTTCTTACCCCCATAGATTTTTACTTTTGATGTTTTCCTTTCACAATAACTAGTAAATCCATAGACAGACAAAAAAAATAAAGGAGAAACAAAATTTCAGCAGGCAAGAAAGATGAAAAAGAAGGCACTTTAAAGACAAGAAAATCCGCAGAACAACAATTTTCTTGTAAAGATTATTGAAATTGCAAAGGTTTAAAATGGAGGTATTTTGCCCCACAGGTTTACTCTTTTCCCTACATAATGGCTTCATTTCTGGGGGGCTATCCAATGCCTTTTAAAGGCAAAAAGGAATGAATACTGTCTGTGTCTATTCAGAGGTGGCCCATTGGGCTACTCTGGCTAAGTCAAGCTATTTTGCCCAGTCTGTAGAAAATCAGAGATGCATAAAATATGAATCTTTTTTTTTAGCAGACATTTAAGGATTTTTTAAACATTTTTTCCTTGATTGTCTTGTTGCTTGTTCATTCCTTCAGTAATATGGGGTGTAAGATACTAACCCATCTGTTACAGGATCTTTTACAGCCTCATTTTGCAGCATAATATTTTGCTGCACAAGTCATTGGGCATGGAGAATAAGGCAACAATTTTCTTTAGAATTTGCAAGGGGAGAAGAAATTATTTTCTTAATATGTCACAACTACTAGATGTGCTGAGAAAGTGGAGCTCTGCTACTGAGAGTAGGTTAGGGTCAGGTCTCCAAGATGCTTTGCCTGTACATCTTCATTTGAAGTTTGAACTTGGCTGCCTATAATGAGCTACTTCCCACATGGAGATTTTCATCTGTTGTAAAGGGAGAGAAAATTATAATGGTGGCATTTTTTGTGCCTGTTCTAATTAAAAAATACTTGCAGCATTGTAGCACCACCTGCAGGAGGCCTTTTATTTTGCTAGGGTACTCAGTCTACCATGGGAGCTCCTCTGTGGGAACATTACAACCCAAAGCATAGAAACCCAAACTCAAAGATCTTACAAAGAAGTTAAACCAAAAAGAAAAAAAGAAAAAA